>NMUG010010786.1:0-10844 GCA_002855965.1 Monotropa hypopitys
TCGTTGTTATTTTTCAGATTGGAACCAACCCAGAGGAAATTGTAAAACTTCCTTCAACAATACGTAAATGTGATAATCTTGAAGGATTGTTGTCTACTATTTATCCACATCTTGATGTCGCGGAGACATCAACTCCAGAGTTTTTAATGGATCACATAAATCTTTCGGCTAGGAATGATGATGTGAGTGTCATTAACAATGTTGCACTGAATATTTTACCTGGAGAAACATTCACTTATTTAGCAGCGGATAAAATATCCGATGAAGATGGAGTTGATCGTGCAATTACAAATCGATATCCTAATGAGTATTTAAACTCATTGGAACCTGCTGGTTTACCACCGTTTAAACTGGACTTGAAAGTTGGTTGTCCTGTAATCTTATTACGCAACATTGCACCGAGAGATGGATTGTGTAATGGCACAAGAATGATGGTTGTTAGATGTGCCCCCACGTAATTGAGGTTCTGATATTGTCCGGAGAAAAATTTGGCAACTTTAAATTCATACACAGAATATCTTTGACTTCTTCCGCATCAGATTTTCCTTTCAGAATGACAAGACGTCAATTTCCAATTAGATTGGCATATGCTCTTACTATAAACAAATCTCAAGGACAATCTGTAAAATTTGTTGGGGTCGATCTGCGCACTCCTGTATTTAGTCACGGCCAATTATACGTGACATTATCAAGATGCACATCCTTTGATCGTGTATCTATTCTTCTACCTACGAATGATCATGATTCTACAACAAATATTGTTTATCCAGAAGTATTATTGTAGTGATTTACGTTCGTCCTTGGTTGTACATAAAACAAATATAGGTATGTTGAATTTATAGTTAATTTTTTTCATTTAAATTTTTTTATTATTTTAAATTCTTTCATCTTATGTTTTGAGGATCTTTTATAGAATTGGAATGAAGAAGTGACCGAGTTCAAGCGAAAAAATATGACATCAATGCATCAATGGAAGCGTAATAAGGTACTTTTTTATTTAAACTGTGTTGCATATTATTATGTCAATGTTATTAATACTAACGAATTCTATTTTTTTGAAATTACCAGATCGTCGTTCAATCGCCAAGATGGAGGAATTACATTGAATTGGATGCGTGGACATTTAGAAAAGTCATGAATAACAAGTTTGCAGGAAGAAACAACATGTACCCCTAGAGAATATTAAGATGCTTTTAGTTGATGTAATTCTAATTTCATGGAGAATTGGACGCATGGACATTTTTTCATGTATTATTTGTCATTTGATAAATAGTTTTTTGGTTGATTCTATTATGTTTGGGTTGACATGAACATATAATATGACCGTAATCGTCCATGTTACACTATCAAATTCAAATGATGATAAAAACACGGGTCAAGTGCCTTAGGCACGGGCAAGCACTAGTGATACCATATGTAACGACCCGCCCCCACCTTGCACAATATTATCCACTTTGGTCGCCAAGTCCTAGTGGAATTCCTAGGGGGTCACCCATCCTTGGACTACTCCAAGACAAGCACACTTAACTGGAAAGTTCCAATGGGATTTGACGTCCGCACGACTTTAAAAGTCCTTGTGCAAGGTAGGTTTATAATCAATTATTTATAGTACATAACTTACATCTACCAAGCGATGTGGGACCCATCATTGACTCGAATGTCCCCTCTAGGACTCCAGTTGACACCTTAGACTGTGTGTCACAGGCAAAATGGCTGAAAATTAGCCTAAGTTTGGTCATATATCGAAATATGAGTAAGGAAGGGGTGTGTGCATTTCGAAATGTGAAAAATGTATTGAAATCATGCTCCTTGGATTTTGGCCCACGAGTAGTGCATATATCGAAATGGGTGAGAGGTTGGGAATGCGTATACCGAAATGTAAGCTTATTGTTCACAACTCTTGGCTTTGATTGAGTCTATATTGAAATGTGTGGAGTGTACACATTTCGATATGTGTCATCAAGAGGTGGTCACATATCAAAATGTGAGGTATTCAATCGAAATGTGTAAATGTTAGCTCTCAGGAAAATGGCTGGGGAAGGGTGACACATTTCGATAGGTGCAAGGGCACATATCGATATGTGTCATGTCTGTGGTGAATGGGAACGTGTTCAAAACATATCAAAATGTGAAGAATAATTAGTATATCTAAATAGTATAAAATGTATATCGAAATGTGAACAATCACAAATGTCGAGTGGAAATTGAGAGGTGGGTTTTGTTTGTATCCGACTATTATTGATTCTCAAATCGGTGGCAGGGGTTCACATCTCATCAAAAACTCAAAAGCTTTAAAACATTGAGAGAGAAAGGAAAAAAGGTAAAAATAAGGGTTTCGCTCGAGAATTAGTTCTCACGCCACTGGTGCGCAATTAAAAGATAAGATGTGAATAATTCTCTCTTAGTTCATTAGATTTTGGAATTTTATGGAGATTTATCTTAGAAATCACATATGGGCCTCTGAGAAATCGTGTGAGACCCCGGCCCTAAGAAATAGTTCATTTTAGAATTTTGAGAAATTATTCGTTAAAACAAAAAAATAAAAAGACTAAGGTCCGACCTCAAGTAGCCTCCGGACAGTAGGGTTCGTCACGGCAAGGTCCGGCCATAGGAGCACCATCTTTCGGCCAAGAACTAGAGAACCCGAACAGCCGTGCTGCCGAACAACTGTGCTACCGAGCAGCCGTGCTTCCGAACACCTAGGACCATACCCTCGGTCCTGTTCTGCTCTTCGGCCAATACAGACAAAAAGAAAGGATAAAGACCTGACATAAAGTAGAGGAATCTCTGCAAAAAGCTGAGCTCTCCTGAGATTATCGCTAATAGATGCCGCCTACCAGGAATCTCGCTGAAAAGCTGAAGGGAATATCGGTTGGTCGGCTGACACCACGTCCGGACAACGTCGCGCGGCTAAATGCTGTTGCAGCCAGAAATTCAGGTGGGCGCCGCCCACTGATCGGCCCAGAGCCTTTTGGCGCCAAACGAACCCCCCTAGTCCTATAAATAGAGACCCAAATTCCTCCAAACCTTCAAACAAAATTCCCTCTAGAGCACATACCCTCCATTTCTCTCTCTCTAAAACTTGTCCGGACATCCCTCCGTTTGGCACCCTCACCGATTAGCCAAGTCATAAAGTCCTTACTTGTCCAATCACTTGGAGAATCATCCCCGTACCCCTCAGTGTTCGGCCAAACTCTTATCCGCACACCACTCACCCAGAGAGATCCTTCCAAAAGTCTTTGACGTTCTTTTAGTCCGGCAGAACTACATCCTCCGGACAGAGTTTCAGCTCGGCAATCACTTAGGAAGACCGGAAGCTCACTCGGGTAAATTCTTGGTCCTTCAAAATATCATGTCCTCATTTTCTGCTCGGCAAGTCCATCAAAGGACCTAGCAGCACTAGAGACCGACTCGTTAGCCTTCCTTGATTTCTGCCGAAGCACCCCAGTATTGTTATTTCAGCTCAGTAGAAATGCCAAGTGTTCGTCACTCAGGAAAATAGCCCGGACAAACCTTTTTGACCCTTCAGCTGAACTCCTTTTAGCTCGGATAACATGTTCGGACCATTCTAGAACATCTCTTACCCTTCTTGTATCATTGCCGACCTCCCAAACTGCCAGAGCACTAGTGCTCAGCAAGGAACGGTCTACCATTTTTAAAGCCTTAGCTTGTGAGTTCGGCTATATATCCAATAACTCGGACCTTTAGCCCTAAGACCTGATGATCACCTTAGTAATCATTTCAACCAGTCTTAGCATCCGAAGCGCCCTTTCCCGCACTGCCAGAGTTACCCTTGTTTCTTCGTTAGCTCGGCAATAAACCTTTCGGTCCAACCACCCTCCGGCTAAAGGCCATCAGTGAACCTTCGGCTGAGTACTACTTCGGCAAAAAGACAGACCTCCGACCAGAAGCCAAGCTTCGGCCATGAGCTCGGTCCAGCAGAACATTTTGGCTAGAAATTTATAAGTTCCATGTTTTTGGTAGATTCGAGTCAAGCACTACCTTAGGATCAAAAGCAAGACAAATCTACTTCATTAAGGTGAATCTCTATATGCCATATTTACTCATACTTTTCAAAGTGCTCATTTCCTTTACAAAATATGTTTATGAAAAGTCATTGTATTATCACCTGTTTTGAGAAAACGAAATAAAGCATCAACTCTTTCTTTTGTATGGACCAACGGTCGATTTCGAACGACATAAATTATAAATCTTTTATGAGAAAACAAATCTGAAATGGAGATGAAATAGAACAAATGATCGTACGGCAAAAGGCACAACTATGGTATTGAAATATGGAAAGGCACTCCAATGATACCAACAACTTGATGTGACAAGCATGCCATACAACAGGTGCTTGTTTATGATGATGAAAATCCTACAGGCATGATATGATGATGAAAAGCCTACGGACGGGATCCTTAAGCACAAAAGACGCTAGTACCGCTAGGCGTGGTTACCCCTAGTGATGCCATTGAGGGTTATTAGCCATTGGTGATGCCGCTAGGGGCGGTTAGCCCCTCGTGAAGGTATTAAGGGGGGATTAGCCCTTGGTACAAGATATTGGTTCAATTACAGAAGTAATGGAAATGCAATGCACAATACAGGTTATGCCAAATTATTGAGACTGCTATACAGAACTGTTTTACGATTGAAAACTGTTAATCTATGAAACTTGTAATGTGTTATATATTGATTCACTCTAGCTTTGGCTTATGCATTTTATAAAACCATTTCAGGTCATATCGAGGAGTAGCTTTGGAGCAGCTTAGTTGTTTCTATGATTTTATATCTCCTTTCCTGATGTATAGGTCTTTTGAGCCTACAATGATGTAATCCAATTGTTCTAGTGGAAAATTTATGCACTGCTCTAGATTGTTTACTCGCTTCCGCATTATTATATTTGTCATATGGAATTCCTCAACTCTTTAACTTAGGATTTTGCGAGCTTGCTCGTTGGCCGGTCATGTATTCATCTCAAGAATGGGATGGGTCATGACAAATCGAAAATGAGTTGTGCATGTATATTTGATAGATTTGGTTAAATTAAGTCATGATAGATTGAAGGATACGAGTGAGACTAAATTTTGTGTTGATTATTGAGTTCAAACCGTAGTTGATATGGTCTGAGATTAGTTTGAATTGAATTCGAGAAGATGATCAGTGTTCATAGAGTTTCTGGGATTTATTCGAAAGGTGTCACATATCGATATGTGGAATATCCACATATCAATATGCGATGTCAGTCATACGAATTGAAATGTGTTGAGTGTTGTCAATCGAAATGTGATATTCAAGGATGAACAATAGGGTCATATATCGATATGTGATGGAGCATGTGGTAGCCGGATCTCAGCTTGGGAGAGCTGGATAAATCCCAGCAAAGCACATCTGGATGACCCAGACCCAGACCCAAACTTCAAACATCGTATAATATCCACAGCCGTCGGCCTTACGGACCTCTGGCAAACATTCCCCCATTCCCGAAGGGCTGGACCGATGGCCCAACAAGCTTCCTTCAGCGAACACTGTGATACTTCTGGAAATCTGAGGGAGCCAGCCAGGGCTCGGGCCTCACAACACATTAAATGTCTTTGGACAACACAGGGGCTTGTCGGTCAAGCGACCCCAGACCTTCGACTACCACGTCGGTTGGTAGAGCATCATGTGTGTTCTTTATGACAAGGACATAACTCTCGACCAATCAACTATTTAGCGGAGGGTCCACCTGTCATTAGTAACCCAGAACAAGGCGCCCTGAATGACCACTTGTGGTTCCCCTGTCCGTACAACTGACCCGGCCCACCAACTACAACGGACCAATTGGCCCAAAATGTGAAACAATCAGGACTGACATCACACGGAGGAGCCTGCAACGCGCGGCCTACGTGCCCCAAGTTAGCCTCTCCCTATAAATACCCCTCCAAGGTACTATTCATGAGATCTTCTGATTCCCAATCTCCGAACCCCTCTAATATTCTTTCTTCTTCCCACAGAAAGATAGTAACTTAATCTTCGGAGGCCCCATCGGTCACTGCCGACCAGTGGGCATTAACCCTTATTTTGCAGGAGCTAAGCAGGAGGACCCGTTTTGTTCTTACAGGTTAGCCCACGTGAAGCTACAGATCAGTCACTGATCACCCAGCTTCCGAAGGATATTCCGAAGCCCAAGAATCTAGAAAAAACAGTCACCACAATTGGTGATTCTGCTAGGGACGACAACAATTATTTCCAAGTTTCTGGTGGTCCTTCCTATATTTCTCTAGGGATTTTTGATCCATGGGAACCGACATTCCCCCCTCAGCTAGGGTCACTGAATTTTCCGAAGTTCCTCCTCCCCCTCCGCCCGCAATCATCCCACACCTGTCCATGAGGATTCTCGACACACCCACCGGTCATCCTCTGGCTGCATCCATCTCTGATATGGCCTCCGTTATGGACAAAATAATGAAAGAAAAGAACACAGAGATTGCCCTCCTCAAAGAACAGGTTGCAAAGCTCACCCAACCACCCCCGCGAGCATCCTCTGTAACATCGAACTCTGGAGAGAGAAGCCGGTACATGCCCGGAAATGAGAAGGTCTATACAGACCCCCCATGACAGCCATCCGGAGGACATATAGAAGATCTTGAGCTACAAGCGCATGGCGAAACAACTCCAAGCGCTCTGTAACACCCGTCCTAAAATTTTAACGATTAAAGTTAAATAATTCAAGTTTATTTGTTAAATGAAATATTTATTAGTTGAATAATAATATTGGTATTGGAAAATAATGATGAAAAATATTGAAGAATTTTATAAAAATGTTTATAAAATTTTGTGGAATTATTTGAGGTTTAAAAGTTAAAACTAAATCTGATTGAAACATTAAATAACTTGTGGGGACCAATGTGAAAGAATTGAGGATAGAAGGTTGAAAGTGTAAAAATGGAAGAAAAGTGTTAGTGTGCTGTGTAGGTGTCGAATGAAGAAGGAAGGTGACTATGGCTTGAGATACAAAGTTGTATCTAATAATATGATTCGTGGCAAATCTTTGAAACAAACTAATCTGCATGGAATGTGTTGTAAGGAATTAAGAAAGTGTTGAGAATAGCAATGCACAGGTGTAGTGGTGATGATAAGTATATCTGTTAATCATAACGTGATGGACTTCAATTCTTGAATACAAAAATTCCTTAACTTCTGAATGAGTTGTTAGAACTCTGTAAAAATAGCTTGGGATTTCTAATCTTTGAAAAGAAGAATTGATTGTATGAGAGAGAGGGGTTAGTCGAGAAAGAAAGAGGGAAGAGCTGGGTCTATACTTGAGGTTACAGAGATAACAATCGGAGAAGAAGAATAGTGAACAGTAGCTGGTACTTGAGGAAGAACAACTGCGTCAAAACCTTCTGATTTTTATTCTATAAATTTGAGGTAAAATCTTAGAATTCTAAAAATACAGACTTGTAGAGAATCATGTGCAGAATATATGCTCAAAATTTGGTAGAAATCGGATTAGTTTTGATGGGTTAATTTGATCAAAAACGATTTAGGGAGAAAACCCAAGTTCGACAAAATCTTCTATTTTTTATATCATTTAATCGGGATAAGATTTTACAAATCTAAGAAAACAGAGTTGTTGTAAATCATTGATAGAAATTATGTTTTAAATTTGGTGGCAAACAATCAAAGTTTGGTAGCTTAAATTGTTTGAGATCAGATTTGAGGATGGAAACCCAGAAATTGTAGAGTTCTTCGAAGTCTGTCAAAAACACCAAGATATCGGTATCTTAGTCAGTAAAGATACCGGTATCTGAGGTAGAAAGTAAGAAACCGCAGTTTATAAAGACAAGAAATCGATATCTTAAACGTTTAGATATCGGTATCTAAGACAGCTTAGATATCGGTATCTAAGCACTGTGGTATCTCGGATTCAAGACTTAAGAAACCGGTATCTTGGAAAACCCAAGAAACCGGTAACCAGAAGGGTTTCTGGTGCGGTATCTTATGCGGTATCTTAAGCTTTGGCTAAAGATACCGGTATCTAAGATATACAAGATACTGGTATCTAAGGTTTCGGGCAAAATGTAAATTTAAGGAAAATTGTAAAATTTGATATAAAATGATAAGGAATGTTTTGTTTATATACGTTGATGAATTTATTGTATTGACAGGTGCGAATTTAGACAAAAACAAAGGACCACAATCAGTAAAGGATCATTTCCATAAAGGTTTTCGGTGAGTGGATCATGTATACTTTAATTACTGAATTATAGAAATGTTAATTGTTGTTGTTTAAATATCATGTTCAGTTGCATAATAATTAGAAATGCATGATAGATGGGTTGAATATCATAACACAAATCACATGTCGAAGAAAGATGAATATAAATAAAAGTTGTGTGTCGTAAGCTATGAGGCTTTGTTGTCGTAAGCTATGAGGCTTTGTTGTCGTAAGCTTTGTTGGCTTGTCGTAGCAAGCTTTGAGTCTTTGTCGTGTCAAACAAATCTGACATCATATCATACGAATCAGTTTTATGTTTTGTACATAATCATGTCATAAATGATGCAAATCTTTACTGTTTAGATATTAATTCATGTTGTGATATCCATATATCATTGTTGTTTTACTGTTGCTTTAATTTCAGTAATTTCAGTATGCTTATTCATTCCTGGGATTCCATTTCGGGATTCCAGTTTTGGTGTGCATGATTGACGTTTGCTAGTAGATGTCGTCCACTATCGGCCTGTGTCAAGATTAGTTTAAGGTTTTAATTTCGTAATAATGCGTAGAAGTTTATGTAATAATGAGTAAGAACTGAAGATGTTGGGCATGATGTTGATGTTGTTGAGCTTATGCAGTTGTTTCAGACTATTAGAAATGTTTAGACAAATGTTTAATTTATGTTTTTAATTTCAAATAGTTTTCAGTTTGGAGTTTTAATAAAAGAATTTATTTAAAGTCAATGATAAAATTTAAGAAATCAGAATTAGTGAGATCTTAGTCCATCCTAATCCATATTTTTGGGTCGGGGTGTGACATGCTCGGTCCTTGGAAGTATCAGACGGGACCCTGTACGTATATGATTATGGAGTCTTCATCCCAGTCCAATGTCATGCCTCATCCCTGATAACTATAAAGCCAATTATCCAAGGATGACGAATGGCGACAACATACACTAATCCACTGCTAACCAAAACAAAATCTCTAAGACAATCTTCTGATACAAACAACTCCAATATATAACTACACTGATGATACAGACTCAAATAAATAAAACTCCTAGGCAACACGCCCGATACAACTCCACCATAACTCAACTCAAGAACTGCTACAACTCAACTCAATAAATTAAAAGCAGACTCAAAGGAGAGATAAACATCCTCTCAAATACATCACAGGAATAAATAAAAAATTCACTGACTCCACCACCCTGACAAACTCTATAACACCTCTGCAGCTCGACTAGACTGTGGACTCTAGCTCAAGCGTGCATTAACGACAATGACTGGTAAATACTTAAATGAAAAGCATAAAGTAAAGAAGCAAAGATAGCTAAGGACCACAATCTCTTTCCAAAACATGCACACCTTTCTCAAATGCTTTCCAAAAAATCATTTCTCTTAAAAAACACGTTTCCCTCTCACGTAACTTATTTCATAAACTCATTCCTTTATAATTCTCAAAACTCCTTTTTCAATCTCATCACAAATATCTTTAAATTTTTCTTTGAAATATTCAAGGAAACACTATGTAAAGGTCCAAAAATTTAAATGTAATTTCCCATTACTTTAAAATTATTCTTAGGGATATTCAATTATCAAAATTTCCATTCAGTTTCATTTGAAACCAACTAATATCAGTTCCCTTGAACTAATATTCCTAGTGGTCGTTCAAGATTATTATCCAATTCATTCTATAAAGTTCCAAGCCTCCCCGGGACTCACATTCTAGGATTTGGAAATATTTAGGAGGTCCGGAATTGTATCTAATAGTGTTTGTCAATGCTCGGGTAATTGCCAACTCCTATGATAATTCTTACCCTTGCAAGTAAACTACCTTGACTTTAACTTTGTTTGATCTGCTGCTCTGGTAATAATCCTTGTTTGACTGTTCTCACCTTGCTCTTTCGTTCTGCAACCACAAAGGTTAGATGACCCCCTAGCCAAGTGGCTTCAAGGTCCTCCGATGATAAAGTTAGTCCCGGTAAGAGAGAAACTCAATCCTAATCGAAAGAATTAAATGCAGAGTATTGAATAGTAAATCGGGTAGAGTTTTGTTCCAGAAATTCCAGTCCTTGTAAATGAAGCATTCGTTTCCTTTTATACTTGTTGGTCCTTGTCATCAATGCACCGTTCCCTCTTCTTAACTTCTCATTTAAGAAGAGAGGATGAACCAAGACCACTTTCCCTTCATCTCCTGCCCAATAAATTCTCCAGACCCTGTATCTTCCGCTGGTTCTCTCTGTGCGGGGGAATCCTCCTACTCCGCTGTCTTTTTCTTTCTATTCTTCTTCTGTTCTTCTGAATCCACCAAATTAGCGTGGTGGCTCTTGTTTGCAGTGCGGCCAACCTCTCTGTACTTTTCCTCTTCCAACTTTGCATGCTGTTCCACTCTCTCCATTAGTTCTGGGAAAGTTTCCACCGGTTTCAAGGTTAGGGACTCCCTCAGCTTCTCGCCAAAGGAGAGGCCCAACCTGAACATAGAAATGGCCTGCTTCTCTGTGCAATCTTCGATCTCGTTATACATCTCTACGTACCGGCCAACATACTCCCTAAGACTCTCGTTCGACCGCTTTCTCAGCGACGTCAAAGAATCAAAATGTTTTGGAGCAGCACGGTTGGTCATAAAGCGTGCAACGAAG
>NMUG010010787.1:0-10843 GCA_002855965.1 Monotropa hypopitys
AACGACAAGGATATGAGAACACAAGGATATTGAGGTGTATAACAAGGATATGAGAATACAAGTTTAAGATCCTCTACCTTAGGAATAGATACACACAACCTTGACTCGGAGCTCTACACACCAACCACTGCAAAGCTTGGGACGCACTCTACAACGTTAATGCTTCGCAAATCTTCCGGAAACCACCTTTGGAGCTCCAAAATGAAGAGAGAAGGTAGAGATTGAGAATGCTAGGGTTTTAGGGAGGTAGAGAGAGATAATAGGTTGTTGGGAATGATCCCACACGACCTAAAATGATATATATAGGACCCCAATGTAAAAAGACACAAATACCCTTAATGAAGTTGTCCAGACAGCAGTTGCACTGGTGCAACGATTCCCTACATCTGTACAACCCTTGATCAGTGCCCAGAATTAACCTTGTGCACCGGTGCAGACCTACCTTGCACCGATGCAAACCCCTCCTGCACCGGTGCAAGCCAAAGCTGCACCGATGCAAACTTGCATCAGAATGGGCAGAAGGTTTCCAACCTTCCCTGCACCAGTGCATCACCACTTTGCACCGATGCACCTGAAGCCCAGATGATCAGAGACTCTCTGCATCGGTTCTGCACTGATGCAGCCCTATTCCTAAGACTCTGCACCGATGCAGCATCAACTTGCACCGGTGCAACTGCACAAAAATGCAAGAAATGTTGCATGGTGACTCCAAGGTCTTCCCGAGACACCCCGAACAAACGTCTAACACTATAACTAAGGTCAGCGGGACTACTAAACGACATACGCATCCTTGACGCGATAAAATGAATATATTCTACATCCAACGAACTATTTGAACCGAAATTCTAAACGAGATAAAATCTAAATCGAATATAAATCGCATTAAATTTTATGGAGTGTGACATTAACACCTGTTATTATGCTTGTAAATGACTTGTGACTGGATTGCCTATGCTTGGGTTCATTCAGTCATATGCTGAGTTATTCTCACATTCCCAATCCAATAGTTAAAAACCATACAACAATTCATATAATTATAAAACACGTCATGCAATATATTTATATTTAATTTATGATGTGCTATGATCCTGAACATAATATTATAGTTTATGGAAAATAGAAAAGAAATATGTTAGATAAGGCCTTAGGTAATCATGTGGATTACCGGACGTCTGCCACAATGATCTTAGAGGATGGGTCAGGGTCGTAATAGATTTAGTGGTATCAGAGTACAGTTTCGTGCAAACCAGGTAGTAAGTATAAGTTATGAGAGACATTATATGAGAATTTCCCTAGTTGCTTGATGTTTTTTATGGTGATATGAATTTTTGTGTGATTTGTAACTGTTGGATTGGGAATGTGAGAATAACTCAGAATAGGATTGAATGAACCCAAGCGTAGGAAATTCAGTCAAGTCATTGACCAACATTATAACTGGTGTTAACTAGGTCATTCTACACAGGAATCAATGGTTTAGCCTAAATCAAATCCAAACTAGTGCTTATTAGTGGTAGTGAGGGTGGTCATTCAAAGAGGAGTGGTTCATATTGTAAGGAGTGGATTGATTTGGATGAAATTTAAACAGAAATTCTAAATTAAAATTGAAATGAAAGTTGGATTCAAAACAGATAAGGGAAATTAGGATCTAATCCTTGAAAATGGATGCAATCCAACAATCAGTTTCTCTATCTCTAACTTGAAATACACAGATCAAACTTATAACATCAGTTTGATTTGTGGAAAATAAAACTTGAAAACTAAGAAAATATAGATATAGGATAATTTGATGAGGCGAATCGGTTGCAATAGAGCTCAATTATGAATTGAATTCTGAATAAGAATTATGTGTGTCAATCCAAAGATTGTCTACATATAAGCAAATCTGGTTTTCTAATCACCAATTGTTTTCAAAAATGCAATTCAAATTCATCAAACTTCCATGAACACAATTAAAGAGGAGGAGAGACAGAGAGAGATAAGGAGAATTGATTGGTGAATTCACATCTAATCCTTAGATTAGATCCTTAGGAAGTCTAGCTATCCATAAGGTCTAACATAACTGAGTCTATCATCGATGGCAATTCAACTTCTATAATGAAAATTTCAATGAAATAGTAAATTCACTTCAAAACAGGAAATAACAATTTCAATCCAATAATATACTTACAACACTCAAAGTTTAGAACAATTCCTACTCTAATTTCAATGACGATTACCAATTAAAATAAGAGAGAGAGAAGTTAAAAACAAAATGGAAGAACAATCTCCTGGAAATTAAAATCTACTTGCTACTTGTTTTCTTATCAAAACAATAGAAAATGGTGCAAAAGCCCCCACTTAATCCACATTTGCCTCTATTTATAGAGGTCTTTGAGTTTCTAGAAGAATTCCCCCAAAGTTTGGAGGACCCGCTCACAATTTTCAGCAGAACACATGGAACATGTGCTACAACTGAGCACTTCTTCACTTGTATTGTTGGAAGTTGGAATTTGATTTACCGATAAAGGGCTTCTCAGCACCTCTGTTGATTCGTTGCTTTTTCCTTTCCTGATCCTCTTTTTGGGAAATAGGAAGATCTTCTACCGGAAAATGGGGTTTCTGCTTTATTTGAATTCATTCTTCAAAGCTTGGTTTTCCAGAAATTGCTTAGGCTTGTGCTTCTGTTCTATTTCATTTTCCAGAATTATAGGATTGAATTACTGGAAATTGGAAGCTCAGAATCTCTCTTTTTTTCTTCCTTCTTCTGATTTCGGAAGTGTGGTTTGCCCTTTAATCTCCTTCTTTTGGAAGTTGGTCCTGGTTTGCTTGGCTTTCTTCAATAGCTGAGTTTTCTCGAAGATGACTTCCTTGGCTTTCATGTTCTTATGGAAGTGGCAGTTTGGTGGTTCTGTGATTTTCCCTCTTTTTCTGGAAATTCAGGACTATATTATTGGAAATACTCCTCCAGACTTCTTGATCTACATAGCAACTTACACTTCCTCCATCTCTTGGCCATATGTCCTATACAATTTCTTGAATACTAAAGGACTACAAAGTCTATGTAATTATCTTATTTTCACATTAAGGCACATGATTAGATGATGACATAGAAATCATATAATTAACAAGCATTTTATCAATGAAAAACATGCAAAAGCTAGGGAGAGAATGGCAATGATTTGCATATTTGAGTGTCAATCACTAGTAAGGGCATATATGTGCAAGATATGTGAAAATTGATTTCAGAAACTGTGAGATCTGCATTTGTATGACATTAGAAGTGCGGCTAGCCACCGATACTTCGTTGAATATCCAAAGTGGATACTCTTAGACAAGATAAAATATGAATGACATTTTCATAAATAAAATAAAATGAAATGAAAAGTATTTTTTTAAAAAATAAATGTCTCAGAGCTATAGAGAGTTTTAAGATAAGATAAGGATTATAAGTATAGATATTCTTATTTGATTTTGATTTTGTGAATGCAGAAATGGGTGATCGCGTGGAGGATTATACAGAGCATTCTCAAGCTCCCCAACCCCAACCATATGTACATCGTATAGATCGTGTGAAATAGATCCTATCAGGAATGGTGGGTATTCTTGGGAGAAGCAATCAGCTAGGCGAGTAACAAGTCACTATCAGAGAGTTTCAATAATGAAGCCTCTTACAATCGAAGGAGGAATTGATCCTGAAAAAGTAGAGGCTTGGGTGCTGAGTTTAGAGAAAATCGTTTCTATCATGAAATGTTCTAAGGTGCAGAAGGTGGTTTTGTCCACCTATATGTTTGAGGGTGATGCTCATCGATAGTGGCTCTCCAAGAGATATTTAGAGCCAAGCATGGGATGGAAACACTTTCTTGAAATGTTCTATGAGAAATATTCCAAAGTCCATCTGAGATAATAATTGTATGGAGTTCATCGCCCTATAGCAAGGAGGTACTTCGGTTACCAAGTATGATCATAAATTTATAGAGCTTAGTCGGTTTTCCACGCATATGGTGGAAATAAAGGATTTGTAAGCCAGGAAATTTGAAGCGGGTCTTTGACCCAAAATCAATGCATCTATTACATTTCTAAAATTACCGACCTATTCAGAAGTCTTGAATGTGGCCTTAATGGTCGAGTTTGATTTAAATAAGAAATATAAAGCTAACGCTGAATAGAAAAGGAAATATGGAAATTGTCCAAGGCCGAATCAGTGTGGGGTCAGATAAAAAGGCAATTCAGATAGTAGAGGGGAACCAACCAACCTGGGGGCACTTCTATTCTAGTATGCCCCAACTATCAGCGCAGACATTCTGGACAATGTTTGAAGGGTTTTTGAGTATGTTATAGTTGCAGCCATCATGGCCACATGGCTTGTGATTGTCATATGCCAGCTCGGATGCCACCTTCACCACCAGTTAAAGAAGAACCACAGCCAGTAGTTAAGGCAGAGACCAGCAATAGGAGGTAAGGAAAGGGCCTTCCCATTAGTCTCGAGGGATGCACAGAATATGGATGCTGTCATTGCAGGTATTATCTATTTATTTGATAAATGAGCCTATGCATTAGTTGACTCTAGGTCAACTCATTCTTTCGTATCTGTTGAATTTATATTGAAATTCCCTGTTGAAAGTCAATCCTTAGAATTTGAATTATGTGTGACTCAACCTATGAGTGGAGGCATCATTGTCTCTACTGTGTATATAGGCTGTGAGGTCCAGATTGGTGATAGGAAATTTATGATTGACCTCGTCTCTCTCCATATGAGTTATTTTGATCTGATATTGGGCATGGATTTGTTATCTGCCAATTATACCACTATTGATTGCCAATCCAAGTAGATTATATTTAGAGTCCTTGAACAAACGATTCTTACATTTGAAGGGAAGGAGGCTGCACTACACAAGCCAATCGGCTAATCCAGAAGGGATGTCGGGGATATTTCTGTTATGCTTTGATTTCAGAAGGGGGAAAGTATGATATATCTGATATTTTGATTGTTAAGGAATTTCTAGTCATTTTCCTGGAGAAATTACCAAGGTCTCTTGTAGATCGAGAAATTGAATTTTCAATTGAAGTAGTTCCGGGGACGCAACCCATCTCCAAAACCCCATATCGGATGGATCCAATAGAGTTAAAGGAGTTAAAGATTCAGTTAGAAGACTTGTTGGAAAAGGGCATTATTAAGCCCAGTATTTCACCATGGGGTGCTCTGGTCCTTTTTGTCAAAAAAAAAAAGGATGGTACTATGCGTTTATGTATTGATTATCGGGAGCTCAACAAAGTGAATATAAAGAATCGGCACCCACTACCTCGGATTGATGATTTATTTGATCAGTTACAAGGAGCTCGGTATTTTTCTAAAATTAATCTTCGATCGGGTATTACCAATTAAAGGTGAAAGCAGAGAATATGGAAAAGACTGCCTTTCGTACGAGGTACGGACATTATGAGTTCCTAGTTATGCCATTTGGCATTACTAATACACCTCAGCTTTTATAGATCTCATGCATCAGATTTTTAAACTATGTTTGGATGATTACGTTATCGTCTTTATTGACGATATTCTCATATATTCAAAGACCCAAGAGTAGCATGGAAATCATTTGTAGAGCATCCTGTAGATCCTTCGAGACAAGAAATTATACACCAAATTCAAGAAATACGAGTTCTAGCTCACCCGTATCTCTTTTCTGGGGCATATCATCAATGGCGATGGAATTTCCATTGACCCACAAAAGGTGGAAGCTATTTCTAATTGGATGCGACCTAATTCTGTAATAAAGATACAAAATTTTCTAGGTCTAGCGGGATATTACCGGAAATTTGTGAAGAATTTTTCTAAAATTGCTGCACCTTTATTGGAGTTAACCCGAAAGGGCTCACCTTATGCATAGACAGAAGAAAGAGAGAATGCATTCCAAAAATTAAAGAAGAGGCTGATTTATGTGCCTATCCTGGCTTTACCTTCAAGTACCGAAGGGTTTATTATCTATAGTGGTGCATCCCATCAAGGGTTAGGATGTCTTCTAATGCAAAGTAATAAGATGATTTCTTATGCTTCTCGGTAGTTGAAACCGCACGAGAAGAATTATCCTACATATGATCTAGAATTGACAGTCATTGTATTTGCATTCAAAATACGGCGGCATTATCTTTATAGAGTCAGCTGTGATATCCTCACTAACCATCAAAGTTTAAAATATCTATTTTCTCAAAATGAGCTAAATTTGCGACAACGACGATGGTTGGAACTTATTAAAGATTACGATTTGATAATCCAGTATCATATCGATAAAGCTAATGTAGTAGCGGATGCGTTGAGTCATAAATCATCTATATTGGCCACCTTTTCAATACAACCAGTTTTATATGAGTTAGTAAAACAAAAGCAAATTGACGATCCATATTTGAAGAAGTTAATGGAGGAGTCTAAATAAGATTTCATATTTGATCGAGAAATACTTCGATTCTGTAGAAGGATTTGTGCACCTGAAATTCTAGATATTCGATAGCAAATTTTGCCAGAAGCGCACAAGTACATGTTTTCTATTCATCCTGGCACTACCAAGATGTATCAAGATTTAAAGCAGGTTTATTGGTGGCCAAGTATGAAACAAGATGTGGTAGAATTCGTATCTCATTGCCTTGAGTGTCAGCAAATCAAGGCAGAGCATCAACGACCCGCGGGTTTATTGAAACCCCTTCTAGTGCCTGAATGGGAGTGGGAACATGTTACTATGGATTTCATAGCAGGGTTACCTACTTCAACGAGAGGTAATAATTCAATCTGGGTAGTTGTTGATAGACTGACAAAGACTGGTCATTTTCTCGCGGTAAAATCTATATTCTCGATGGACCACTTGCTAAATTATATATCCAGGAAATTATTCGGTTTCATAGAACTCTGGTATCTATTATTTCAGACCATGATCCCTATTTTATTTTAATATTCTGGAAAAGTCTTCAACGAGCTATGGGTACTGAACTCCTATTCAGTACAGCTTTTCATCCCCAGACAGATGGCCAATCTGACAGAGTGATTCAGATTATGGAGGACATGCTTAGAGATTGCATTCTAGATTTTTAGGGTAGTTGGAAAAGCCACTTACCACTGATAGAGTTCACCTACAATAACAGTTACTAGTCTAGTATTAACATAGTACTATTTGAGGTGCGATATGGAAGGAAATGTCGATCAACAGCATGCTGGACCGAAGTTGGGTAAATGCAACTTCTCGGACCAGAGATAGTTCAACTGACCACAGAAAAGATTCAGATTATTTAAGACAGGTTAAGAACGACTCAAAGTAGGCAGAAAAGTTATGCAGATATACGATGTAAGCTGTTAGAATATTAGGTAGGAGATCAGATATTTCATAAAGCCTCACCCATGAAGGGTATTGTCTAATTCGGGAAAAGAGGAAAACTAAACCCCATATATATCGGACAATATGTGATTACCTCTAAAGTTGGGAAAGTTAGCTAACAATTAGACTTGCCACTAAAGTTAGCTTTCGTCCACAATGTCTTCATGTATCCATGCTATGATAATATTTGATAGATCCCACCAGAGATGTCCTTCCAAGTATACCTATTCAGATGTAGGCTGATTTATCCTATGATGACCGGTCATTACGAATCATAGATCGGAAAGAGAAAATACTTTGTAATAAATAATTCTGCTGGTAAAAGTATGGTGGGACAACCAAAGAGGAGGCGAGGTGACATGCGAAGAAGGGTCATAGATTCAAGCTTCGTATCCAGAGTTATTTTCCTCTCTGAGTACTTTGAAAGTTTGAGGACAAACGTTTTGAAAAGTTAGGGAAATTGTAACTGTCATGCCCCAGATTTTCAAACTATTTTTTTGAAATACAGTTTTAATAATAAACAGGGGATACAACTACTTGCCATTCGGATACATTCAGTTGAATTTCTCATTAGGGAAGTACAACAAAGTAAAGAGCGGAAGTGAAGTACAAGAACTGTCCTACTACAACTGCTACAGTGAACAAAGAACTACAAGTACAAAGTAAAGAAACTACAACTGAAAGTATTGTAACTGAAAAGTAAAGTACAAGAGAGGCTACAAAAGCTGAAGTAGCCGAGCCCAAGAAAATCCAGCAGCTGACTCGAACTCCAAGTCACCAAGTCCTCCTAGCCCTGCAACACAAGACTAAAAAAGGAAAAGAAAAAAAGTCTGAGCAAACCACGTCTCAGTGAGAAAACCTTAAACTACTACCAAGCATGCACATGCGGTGCATGCTTATGTGTCCACGAGTAAATGTACAAACAGTAAAGGAGCCAAGGTGCGAGTGAAGCAAACCTAACTCAGGTAACAGTGAACGCAGGTGTGAGGCCACTCAGTGTGTACGACCAAGTCCTCTAAACCGAGTAAGTGCAAGGAGTAAGGTATTCTAGGTCCAACTGAATTAGACTCTAGCACAACTCAACTGACCTTGCCACTAAGGTAAAATGACTATAAGGATCTACCAAGGATCCCAAACCAAGTGATGCTAAGATATCCAAAAACAACTCGTTTCGCGAACGTCACTAACTGTCGTTATCATTAAGTATTTGATTCATAAGTTACTTTGGATATTTGCAATATTCATGTCTTTTCTATCTTCTCGATCATTCATTTCACACTAGGCATAAATCCAAGAATACCATCATAAGTTCATTCTCGATTTATCCTTTTTCCTTGTTACACGTTGCCAACCGTTCCATAACTTTCACTAGGACTAAATCCAAGAATACCCTCCTAAGTCCTTTATTGATTTATCCTAATCATTTTCCTTTTATCATGTGAATCGTATCATATTCGATTGGGTCCAGCATAGTGGTCGTCGGCACACTATCCTTTCCCCTCGTTATTCCCTAACTCGTTGGGAGGGCTACGATATGCCCCCATTGTACTCAACGTGATGGCACGACCATCCATGAAATCCCAACATAAGTCATTCCTGTTGTGCACAATGTCGTGGATGGAGCGACCATCCAGGGAAGTGCGACCTCAGTCTATTCCCGCCACATAATACTCCAGCGTTCCCCAATTCATTGGGAGGGCCCACGGTACCCTATGATTCTACGTTGTTAAATGATTTCATTTTGTTTTCTCTTATCATTGTTACCGTGTCTAGCCAAGGCCACCGAACCGTATCATTCCATATTTGACGTTCATTTGGCGTATTGAACCACATACTTGATTTCTCTAATATCTAACTTAACCTTAGTCAACCCAAGGAAGACAATCAACGCGACGAATCAACCTTCATCAAATGTTTCCAAAACCATCATTCTATCGCAACGGGATTAGGGAAAGTCCACATTTACCAAAACATGAGGGAAGGGGCTTATACACCCAAATCCCATTTCAATGCCTACTTGGCAATATTATCGAACAAGCAGTGTGCCATAAGTTCCAAGGGACCTATGGTGATTCTCAAAACTCAGCGTACCCAATTGTTTCGCATATGTCTTCTACGACCATTCAATTGCCACGATAACCCCAAAACACATTCTAAGGTTCACACGGACATTTCTTCGAACACTTGGCGGCCCTAAACTCCAATGGCCACCAACCACCCTACAAGTCACTAAAATGCAAGTCATCCCTCCCACATGAATTTCATCGAATACGTAATGCTCACCTATTTCTCGGGTGATACTTAAACTCATTTGACCGTGACACGCTTCTAGGATCCCGTCAATTCGACTTATAAGCCCCTTCGGCATTACATCAAACACCTAGTGGGCACAAGATCACCACTTAATTCCACTACAACATAGCCCTAGGTTATAAAACGCAATGCACCTACCATGGATACCAAATCGAACCTATGTACACACACACATACTTAATAGGAGTTAAGAATTTACCCACCGGAAAAGTCGCCGGAGCTCGGAGGTCACCGGAAAAATGTCCTCAACACCGCCATGATCCGAGCCCGTCATTGCGTAGATCTCCTCAAGCTCTCCAAGGTTTGTGAATGGAATTTCCTCAATCGATGAACCAAGAATACCCTAGGTGCGGGAATTTCCTCCGATGGACGATCCACCACCATAGCCGCGTAGAGAGAGGAGAGGAGAAGAGGGTTTGTGAAGATCAAATCTTCAAGAAGTTGGTGGATTTGAGTGTATTTGAGCGAGAAGAGAGGAGTTTCTAGGGTTTATAGAGAGAAGGGGGAGCATTTTCGGATAAGATGGAGAGAGGAAATGTTTTAATGAGCCAAAAAACATGTGACCCAGCAATTAAAACACAAAATCTGTTACCATCGTCCGGATGAAACCCCCGTCGCCCGGACGAAGACCCACCATAGTCCGGACGAAGACTCTTAGAAAAAAAAACCCACATTCTTCAATCTTCGTCCGGACGAGAGCACCCCGTCGTCCGGACGAGCCTCCCAGAAAAGGCCCGGATTGACTTCAAACTCTTCCCAACCCTTCCCGACGTAACCCCAGATATTTCCAACATGTTCTAAACATCGAACAAGCATCCTAAGGTCACACCGTGGCCTTCCGCAAGCCACAAACGTTAATAGCGATTAAACCAACGATTGAAAACCCCACTGAAGCACCTCGCCAACACCTGAATCATATGCTGAGAGGAGAAATCCAAGACCGAGAGGTCAAAATAATTTTAAAGCTTCACGAGATATATTTCGAGACCATTGAATTTAATTTAAAAAGATTTTGGAAATCCAAGTCATTACATCTCATACCCCTTAAAGAAATTTTGTCCTCGAAATAGAGTAGGGAAGAAGAGGGGATGAAACCAAATCACCTGACTAACGAGACCATGAGTTCACTCCTCAACCATGAATCAAAATCAAAACACATCTCCCCAACAAACTTCTCAAGAGTGAAATCCCAA
>NMUG010010788.1:0-10843 GCA_002855965.1 Monotropa hypopitys
ATGCTGAGCTTGCTATCCAGTTTTCGACTTTCTCCCCTGGATAAGCGGGGTGGATAGTGCTAGGCAGCATCTGACTATGTGGCGTGGAGTCATCCTGTAGAGACGGGGTATTGTCCGATATCATGTTTACTCCCTGATGATTCGGGAGCGGGTTATTGGTGGTATTGGGAGGTGGATGAGTTTCCTCCAGATTGATGGCTCCGGCGTCGATAAGATCCTGGACTTTGTGTCTCAGGCTTCGACACCTTTCTGTTTCGTGCCCCACTTGGTTGGAGTGATAGACACAGACCCAATCCCGTCGGAAGTTGGGTGAAATAACATTGGGTAGCGGCTGTGCTGGTATGGGTGTCAGATGCCCAGAGGCCAGGAGGCGTTGATATACTTCCACCATGGGTATGCCGATGAGGGTGAAGGTCCTAGTTCTCCCTGCATTCTGGGGAGCATTCCGAGGAAATTGACCCTGTGGGGGAGGGCCTTGGAATGGTTGATTTTGAAAATTCGGAGGTGTGCCTTGATACGCATTCTGCTGTGGGTAGTATGGTCGATATTGTTGTTGGGGGTAATTTGAATACCCGGGCTGGAGAGAATAGGGATTGCTTGGCTTCGGAGCAGGCATAAGGACTGAGACTTCAGGCTCCTTGACCTTCTTGGTGAGAGGTTTCTTAGCGGATGATGCTAGAAGATCCTCCGATTTAGTATAAGGATCCATCATCTTTCCGGTTTTGATACCGTCCTCGATCATTTCCCATTGCAGGAGGATCTCGTTGAAAGATCTCCCTATGGATGTGCACAACTTTTCGTAATACACCCCTTTGCATGTTTGAACGAACAAATGGACGTATTCGGTATTAGTGAGTGGCGGATCGACTTGGGACGCGTAGTTTTTCCATCTAAGGGCGTATTTACGGAAAGCCTCCTCGGGTTCTTGCTTCATGCGCATAAGGAAAAGGCGATCAACTGCCATCTCTGTGTTATGCCGGTACTGGTGCACAAACTCCTGAGAAAGGTCTGTCCAGGAACGGAAACGCTTCAGATCGAGACGGGAAAACTATTGTGCGGCAGCCCCGGTTAAACTGTGCTGGAAAAGATGCATCATTAACCCTTCCGGGTTGGCATATTCGCACAGTGCCCCAGCATAGAGGCGGAGATGAGTCATGGGCTCTCCGGTACCGTTATATTTGAAAAAGTCTGGGATCTTAAATTTCGTCGGCAAGATCATATCCAGGAAGAAGCATAAGTCTTCGAAACTGGTCGAAGTGTAGTCCGTAGGCCCTCAGAGGGATTTGAAAGCATCCTCCATTTGTTGGACCTTAAGGAGTAGTGGCGCGTCTTCTCGCTTTGCCGGGATCTCGTCTAGATGACTTTCGAGATCGTCCTGCATATTCGGGAAAGTGGGTGGAACTTGGATGTGCTGTGGCAAAACGGGGGGAGTAACGGCTGTAGGGGGCTGTAGGGAGTTCCCCGCTGACAGGACCGGATTCACCGTTGGTGGAAATGGAGCGGGCTGTGGTGCCGCTGGACCATATGTTGCTCCAATGTTAGGCGATAGAAGTTGTGAAGAGGAAAGGTCAGCCCCAGTCAGTTGTATAACGGACGGGACTTGGCATTGAGCTCTCAAGGTCTCCATCATGACTTGTAAGGTTTCTAGGGACCGACGGAGGGAAAGATGTTCCTCCATAGATACGGTCTCTGTTTCTCGAGGTATTTGATCGTCAGTCATTGCTCTAGCAAGGGACCGCGTAATTCTCCTATTTATCTAATCTGGATGAGCCGTGTTTGTACCTATATGGCGATACTACGCTCGGATCAGTATGTAAGGAAAATGTCTTTGAGAGTATTTGGGAGATCTACGGACTTCCTTCGGAATTTGAAATTCAATACTTAACTCGGACATGGAGTCTGGAAAAAAGCCTTGGATTTGAAATTTCTCGGGAGATTTTTGAAATGATATGTCCGTAATCTACTTTTGACCCATACCCTCAGAGACGCTGACGGTTTTACGAAGTCTAGCAGATATATGTGCTGAAAGAAGGTCTTTTGGGATAATTGGAGATATATGGACTTCCTTATAAATTCAAAAATTCGAGACTTGCCTCGGACATGGAGTCTGGAGGGATTCTCGGATTTTT
Source organism: Monotropa hypopitys (assembly GCA_002855965.1). NCBI lineage: Eukaryota > Viridiplantae > Streptophyta > Magnoliopsida > Ericales > Ericaceae > Monotropa > Monotropa hypopitys. Next base: position 2,130 of record NMUG010010788.1, read on the forward strand.
AGTAAATTTACTTGGAGATTTTGTTTGAAAAATGACAAGTCCATAATCTATTTCGACCAATATCCCTAAAGACTCTAATGCATCTTGAAAACTAGGGGTATTTAGCAAGAATTCATATATAAGGATTTTCCTTGAAAATGTAATATTTTCCTAAATTGTAGATAGGGTTTTGGCTTGACTCAATATATGGTTTATCTATATACAGCATGTGGCTATGTTTGGCTGAGAAAGTTTAATGGTTCCCAAATTTTCAGACCTCCGGCCCCGTGAGGATACCATCATAGAGTCGGTGATTTGGTTGGAGTGCCACATTTCTGTGCCGGACCTCCACAGGTACCGACGGTTACTGTTGGCCCCCCGAAAGGTTGATAGGGACACGTCCATTTTGAGTGGTAATGACCTCCACCCAAAACAGGTAACGATGCAAATGATGTATGAAAAACGTACTTGTGCAATGAAAGTAAAATTTGTTTGAAATCAGGGAAAATCCTTTTTGCAGTTATATCAACAAGTAAGACATAAGCAGAAAAAGGGTACATAGCTTCAGCGTAGCAATTTTTACCAACGCAGAACCTGTATAATTTTAGCAATGTGCTCTGTAGTCTTTTCCGGAAAAGAAATAAACACAATGCAAATCAGTAATAACAATAAGCCGAGAATTGATAGATTTCGAAGTTCTGGAAAAGATTTATTTTTTTGAAAAAGGTTTCGCAAGCCGAAATCCTCGAGGTCCCCAGCGAAGTCGCCAGCTGTCGCGCCGGTAAATTTTTCCGTCCTTCCGTCATCCCCCGATCCGCGAGGGCCATTTTCCGGGACGGAAAAAGATACGCTGATGGATTGAATTTAAAAATGTGGGGGTTTGTTTGAAAATGGATGGTGGCCTGAGTATGCCGATTTCAAATTTTCGGAGTCGCCACTTGGTATTGAGTTATGGTGTACCAAGTCACCGGAAATTTTGTTATAAAAAGATGTCATTTTGTTTTAGGAAAATGTCTTTTTTATTTTGGAAAGGTGTTTGCAAAACCAGAAATTACGAATGGGGAAGGTGTTAGGCACCCCACTCGCCCTTTCGGTACTTCTTTTTTAGAAATAAATCTCTTTTCGAATCGAAATCGATTGTTTCCTCGGCTAGGAGAAATGTTGAATTATTACTGATTTTATGAATGAAATGAAATGACTCCTGGAAATAGTTGTTGATGGGCAGATTTTGGCCCGGTTTCGGAAATGGAATATTTTTAAAAGGGATACGGGTGACTTTTGACCCGGTTTTGATGAAAAAGGATGTTTTTGAGCCGGATGAAACTTCGGCGAAAAATATTTTTCTACGGTTAGACAGAATTCCGACCGCGTTTGAAGATGTCTTTTATTTGAAATAGTCAGGCAGAACTTCGACGTATTTTGGAAAACGAAATTTTGAGCCGGACGGAACTTCGGCTGCATTTCAGAAGTAAAATTTTGAGCCGGACAGAACTTCGGCGAAAAATGATTTTTTTACACTCGGACAGAATTCCGACTGTATTTTGAAAATGATTTTGTTTTGTTAATTTAATTTTATTTGCGACAGTCGGACAGAACTTCGACTGCGTTTTGAAAATTTATTCTAAAACGGACGTAACTTCGGTTAAAGATTTGTTTTTAGTTTTAGGCAGTCGGACGGAACTTCGACTGTACCTTGAAATCTATTTTGGATTTTAGCCGGATGGAACTTCGGCTAAAACCTTGAAAGATATTTTTCTACGATCGGACAGAATTTCGATCGCGTTTGAGAAAATGATTTTCTAGTCAGACGGAGCTTCGACTGTATTTTTGATAGGAATATTTTGAAATAGGTCGGACAGAGCTTCGACTGTTTTCTAAAAAAGATAAGATATTTTTGGTTTAGAAAATTGCAAAGAATATCAAGTGAACCGGCATGACCCGGGTCACAAGGCATTCCAGTGATCCAATTCCGACAGCTACTGCAAGCTTTCACTTCAGACAATGGATCGAGGAATTTGCTTTTGAATTTTAAAGTATTTTTGTATTTTTCAGTCGGACAGGACTTCGACCGGAAAAATGTTTTGTTATAAAATTGCCGGAACATGTTTTAACCAGGCTTTAGAAGAAGATTTGTTTTTACGAATCGGACAGAGCTTCGACTGAGTTTTGGAAATGGAATGTTTTTAAATAGGTCGGACAGGACTTCAACCATTTTTCTGAAAAAGATGAGATATTTTTGGTTTAGAAAATTCCAAAGAATATCAAGTGAACCGGCATGATCCGGGTTACAAGGCATTCCAGTGATCTGATTCCGACAGCTACTGCAAGTTTTCACTTCGGACATCGGATTGAGGAATTTGGTTTTATTTATAAAGTGTTTTGATATTTTTCAGTTGGATAGAACTTCGACCGGAAAAATGTTTTCTGTAAAAATTGCCGGAATATGTTTTAACCGGGCTTTGGAAGAAAGATTGTTTTTACCAATCGGACATATATTCGACTGGGTTTTGAAAATCGGGGGAGGGGATATTTATTTTCCTTGACTTTTTAAATGTGGGAAAAATCCTCCCGGGATATCGAGTGCTTCGGAAATGATCCGAGTCACAAGGCATTCCTTCAATCTATTTCTGACAGCTACTGCAAGCTTTCACTTCAGAAAACGGATACAGGATTTTAATTTTATTTGAAAGTGTTTTAGGGGAAAGCGAAAGTTAATCGCTGAATAGATATAGAAATGATTATGCTGTAATATGTATGTATGGACAGGGGTATAGAATATTATATATATAACCGAGCTGGATATAGTCTGAGCTAGACGGCAAGTATATATATAACCGAGTTGGATATATTCCGAGCTAGACGGTAAGTATATATATAACCGAGCTGGATATATTCCGAGTCAGACGACAACAAGTGATAAGATATCATATATAACCGAGCTTGATATATTCCGAGCTAGACGGCAACAATTGATATGGTATTTTAGGGCGAAGACGTCTGTATGTTCTTCTCGTACGCGACAGCAGAGCCGGCAGAGCCAAGCATGCCTCAAATTCTAACGAGGAGAAAGACATAAAATGGCGAATTCTTTAAACAGATATCGGTTTTAAAGCAGTAAAGACAAGTATTTAACAAATAAAAGTAAATTTATTGCTATATTTGTACAATTCCGGGAGACAACTTCTAAAGATAACTTCTTCAAAATATAGTAAGACATAGTGTCGGACGAGGCCGATCGACTAATGGCGAACTATAAATTTAGAAAACTACAAAGAGTCTCCGAAGAATAATCGAGACAAAACGGCAATTTACTGTGTAAAAATAGATAGAATTTGAATGAAAATGCCCGGAGGCTTTAGTATCTGAGGTTGAATTGGGCTTGAAAGGGGTTCTTCTGGTTTGGATTGTTGTTGTGAGGAGTTCCTATATATAATCATAAATGTCGCAACTATAGTTGCGACATTGTTGAAAATATCTTCCAAACGCGTGACTGGCCAGCCACGTGTTGGATAGATAATTAGGAAGCTTCCTAGGGCTGGGTTGAGCTTATCTCCTTCGGAAAATTAATTAAAAATTAAATAAAATACATTTAAAATTGAAAAAGTATCCCGGAGTTCGGATCTTGGTCTGAAGCTTCTGTTTACGCTTTGCCATCCCCTCGGAGAACTCTGACTTTAACATTTTAAATTGGATATTCACGATCGCTTTGTTGGATCGCGAATATAGCAAATATCCCGGGCTTGATTCGGACACTTTCCGGAAAAACCCTGAAATACGGCTCTGTTGCCAAGAACAAAGAGAAAAAGTACGGGTTGCACCTTCTGGACTACTCGGCTCCCGAAAAATCTGCTCCACTAGGAATGCCAGATTTTGAAGATAAGATCCGTGCAAAATTCGTTCACTGATTTCCGAGGCTGTTGGTCAGCTGCACGAAGAACTGAACGGATTGTCATTTGCCCTAACTTAAATCTCGAATATGGATCAGACGGATTTAGTTTTTATACTGTCCTATTTATAATTAGAACGTCTTCGGCTTTCCATTCAGAAACGGAAATTCGGATGCTCGTGGGAGATTCTGCTCGATCCCAGGGATTCTCGGCGATCGGATGCCGATGCCGAAAATAAAGTGAGAAGCGGTAGGTGCACCTTCTTCAACTCCAATCGATGAAATCGTTATCATTGATTCTGTTTATAAGGGATGTAACATCCATATTCAGTCCTGGATATTATTGGCAGACTTGTTGCCCTTAGATATGGTGGATTTCGATGTTATCTTAGGGATGGATTGGTTATCTTTCTATTATGCTGTTATCGATTTCTTTCGTAAGGAAGTGGCGATCAACATACCCAACCAACCATCATTCAAAATCTATGGCGATAGGAAGATCGCTTCATCCTGTTTGATCTCAGCATTGAAGGCTAGTCAGTTATTAATGAAGGGGTGTCAGGGATTCTTAGCCCATGTGGTAGATACCAGAGTTTCTAGTTCCAAAATATTAGAAATACCTATAGTTAGTGAATTCCCAGATGTTTTTCCCGAAGATCTGACAGGAGTACCAGTAGATAGAGAAATCGAATTCACTATAGAGTTGTTACCAGGTGTATCTCCTATATCCATATCTCTATATAGAATGGCACCATTAGAGTTGAGGCAATTGAAAACCCAATTGCAAGATCTGCTAGAGAAAGGATTTATTAGACCAAGCATGTCGCCTTCGGGAGCACGAGTTCTGTTTGTCAAGAAGAAGGACGGCAGTATGAGAATGTGTATTGATTATAGGCAGCTAAATAAGATCACGATCAGAAATAAGTATCCCTTACCTCGAATAGATGATTTATTTGACCAGTTGCAAGGAGCATCAATACTCTCGAAGATTGATCTTAGGTCGGGATATCATCAGCTGAAAGTCAAAGAAAGTGATATATCCAAGACTGCGTTTAGAATAATATATGGTCACTACGAGTTCGTAGTTTTGCCTTTTGGTTTGACTAATGCCCCAACTGCATTCATGGACCTGATGAACAGAGTGTTTAAACCTTACCTTGATTCCTTCATTATTGTCTTTATTGATGATGTCATAATTTATTCTCGAAGCGAGGAGAAACACTCGAATCATTTGTGTTTAGCCCTTCAGTTGTTAAGAGAGGAGAAGTTGTATGAAAAGCTCAGTAAGTTAGAATTATGGTTGGATAAGGTGGTTTTCCTAGGTCATGTCGTTACGGGAGAAGGCATATCGGTTGATCCAGTAAAGATTGAAGCTGTTGTGAGTTGGGAGAGTCCGTCGAATGTAACCGAGATAAGGAGTTTCTTGGGTTTAGCTGGTTATTACCGTCACTTTGTTTAGAATTTCTCTATTATTGCTAAACCATTAACTCAGTTAACCCAGAAGGAAACAAAATTTGTGTGGTCGGAAGAATGTGAGCAAAGTTTTCAGGAGCTGAAGAATAGATTGGTGTCTGCGCCTGTGTTGACTATTCCAACACAATCCGGGAATTATGTCATCTATAGTGATGCTTCACATCAGGGCTTGGGATGTGTCTTAATGCAGCAAGGTCGAGTAGTTGCTTATGCTTCAAGACAGCTCAAGACTCACGAATGAGCCTACCCTACGCATGATTTGGAATTAGCAGCCATTGTCTTTGCTTTGAAGCAATGGAGGCATTACTTATATGGGGAAACTTGTGAAATTTTCACGGATCATCAGAGTTTGAAATATCTTTTCACTCAGAAAGATCTGAATCTAAGGCAACGGAGATGGATGGAATTGATCAAAGATTATGATTGTACCATTCTTTACCACCCAGGCAAAGCTAATGTAGTAGCTGATGCCTTGAGCAGGAAGTCGTCTGGAAGATTATCGTGTATGAAGGGTGTTAGATCAAATTTAATTTCTGATTTAAAATCGTTGAGAGTGAGTTTGGGAATAAAAGATGATGGAGCTGTACTAGCAACCCTAACCTTGAAGCCGTTGTTGATTGAGAGAATTCAAGAAGCTTAGAAGGAAGATTTGTTGTTGCAAAAGATTGTGGAAGAGGTGAAAAAGGGAGATCGAGCAGATTTTGTTCTGCGTAGCGATAGAACTCTGTTGATGGGGAATCGGTTGTGTGTTCCCGATGATAAGATTTTGAAGAGGGAGATTTTGGAAGAAGCTCATAGTTCAGCCTATGCCATGCACCCAGGCAGTACCAAATTATACCGAGTCTTGAGGGAGCACTATTGGTGGTCTGGTATGAAGAGAGAAATTGTAGAATTTATATCGAGATGTTTAGTTTGTCAGCAAGTGAAGGCAGAGCATCAGCGTCCTGCAGGGTTATTACAACCATTGTCGATACCAGAATGGAAGTGGGATGATATTACGATGGATTTTGTATCGGGTTTACCACGTACGCAGAAGGGTCGCGATTTTATATGGGTGATTGTCGACAGATTGACTAAGTCAGCCCATTTTTTTCCAGTCAAAGTTTCGTTCAGCCTTGATAAGTTAGATGTGTTAATGAAATAGTAAAGCTTGATGGAGCCCCATTATCTATAGTATCTGATAGAGATTCAAGATTCATGTCGAGATTTTGGCCGAGTCTTCAGCAAGCGATGGGAACTACTTTGAAATTCAGTACATCGTTTCATCCATAGACTGATGGACAATCAGAAAGAACCATTCAAACCTTAGAGGATATGTTGCGAGCATGTATCTTAGAATTTTCGGGGAGTTGGGATGATTTGTTACCACTGATGGAATTCGCGTATAATAATAGTTATCAAGCCACGATTGAAATGGCACCTTATGAAGCATTGTATGGGAGAAAGTGTAGAACACCTATTTGTTGGGCCAAAGGGGGGGAAAGAAAAATTTTAAGGCCAGAAATCGTTCAAATAACAACAGATAAAATCAAGATAATTCGTGATAAAATAAAGATAGCCTAGAGTTGGCAGAAGAGTTATGCAAATAACTGAAGAAGAGACCTAGAGTTCGAAAAGGGAGAGTGGGTTTTCCTTAAAGTTTCACCGTGGAAAGGAGTTCTGAGATTTAGCAAGAAAGGGAAGTTAAGTCTGCGTTATGTTGGTCCATTTGAAATTCTAGATCGAGTTGGTGCTACTGCTATTAGCTTGAATTGCCAGTAAATCTATCGCGTCTTCACAATGTATTCCATGTTTCAATGCTCAAGAAGTACCTACCCAACCCATCCCATGTCATAGCCATAGAGCCAATCGAGATTCGAGAAGATCTGTCTTATGTTGAAGAACCAGTCCAAATTCTTGATAGAAAAGATCAAGTGTTACGCACCAAAACCATCCCTTTGGTCAAAGTGCTGTGGCGCAGTCACTCTGTAGAAGAAGCTACGTGGGACACGGAGGAAAGCATGAGGAAGAATTATCCCCATTTATTCTAATCAGGTATGTCCTTAATTTCAAGATGAAATTCTTTTAAGGGGGGAAGTGTTGTAGAACCTGTGCTCATTAATTAAGCTTAACCATTTAATTTTAGGAACTATTAAAGATTTAATAAGAGGATATAAATGTTAAAATATATTAATAAATAGATAAAATACCCCAAAATAATTTCAAAAGCTTTAGAATATTAAATAAGAATTTTAGAAATTTTCTGGAAATTTTCGGGGTCAAAATGTAAAAAATCAGATTTTTTGGATAAAAGAGCTTCAGATACTGGTATCTTGGAAGCCCAAGATACCGATATCTTGGACTTCATGGAATGCTGCAGATGCAGCCATGGCGGAGAAGACGAAGGGGTTTTCAAATATACACGTTTTATGTCAATAATATCGATTGTGTAGTTCCCAAATGTTGAATGGAACCAAAACCAAGAACTAGGCATTGGAAATCGATCATCTTGGACTGCTATTATAAATCAAAGGTTAAGTGTTCATAAACCCACTTTCGTACCAAACTCAAAAATTACCAAAACCCTCTGATTACTCAAATTTGTTCTTGAGAGTAAGAGAGAATCCAAATTAAAGGTTAGAGGAGTGTTATAGAGCCTAAATTAGTTGCTGTTCGAGTTGGATTTGCTCCCAAATCAGATTTTTGGTTCGGAAAGAAGAAGAAGTTCTAGATCCCCTCTTCGCAAATTTGGAAATCATTTAAATACACCATCAAATCGAGGTATTTTAAGATTTCAACTTATGTAATAGGTTGTGTTCATCCTTAGGAGTTCATAGCATTTTAAATCGTCGAATTTGGTTAAGTTTTGAAGATTTTGGACCCCCAGAACTCCATTGCTGTCTTGCTCGAATTCTGCAGAAAAACCCTAGATACCGATATCTTTGATGTTCTAGATACCGGTATCTCAGTAATGAGTCTGTGCGGTATCTTGAACTTTAGAAACCAGTATCTCGCGTTTCTCCTTAGAAACCGATATCTTAGCATCTTTAGATACCGATATCTTAGTAAGTCTGGCTTGCGGTATCTAGAGACCTGTCAAACCGATATCTTGAGTTGTCTCTCGAAACTGGTATCTTAGTCCCTTAGATACCGGTATCTTGGTATTTATTCACTACAGTATCTCAGAACCTAGCAAACCGATCTCTTCATAAGTTGATCCCAGATACCGATATCTTATTCATCCAGAAACCGATATCTTGCAAAATGTTAGAAACCGATACCTCAGTGTTTTTCAAACCGGTATCTTGGATACTCTTAGATACCGATATCTTAGCAAGTCTAAGATACCGATATCTAAGCTATTTTTATAAAAAATGGGCAGATTCAGATTTTAAAT
>NMUG010010789.1:0-10842 GCA_002855965.1 Monotropa hypopitys
ACTCAGCTTGCCAAGAATTTCTTGAAATGGTTTACTGCCAATCCCTTTGGTGAGAATATCCGCGAGCTGATCTCCAGTCCTGACAAATGGCATGCATATTGCTCCACTGGTGAGTTTTTCTTTGATGAAATGACGGTCAATCTCAACATGTTCATCCGATCATGTTGAATGGGATTATGAGCTATGTTGATTGTGGCCTTATTATCATAGTACAGATGCATAACGTCCAAGTGAGCAATTTCGAAATCAATAAACAAAAGCTTGATCCACAAAAGCTCACATACTCTCTGTGCCATTGCTCTGAATTCTGTTTCAGCACTGGATCTAGCAACAACATTCTGTTTCTTACTTTTCCAAGTGACTAAGTTTCTACCAACAAAGGTGCAATACCCTGAAGTGGATCTTCTATTAGTAATTGAACCTGCCCAATCAGCATCGGTATAGGCTTTAACTTTAAGATGAGCATGTTTGGAGAAATACAAACCCTTTCCTGGAGAAGATTTCAAGTACCTCAGAATTCTCATGACTGCTTCCAAGTGTATGGTTGTAGAGGCATGCATAAACTGACTCACCATACTAACAGCAAAGGCAATATCAGGACGTGAGTGAAATAAGTAAATGAGTTTACCCACTAGTCTCTGATAACTTCCTTTATCTGTAGGAGTCCCATTCTTATCGTCACTTAGTTTCAGATTTGATTCTACTAGAGTGTCACAAGCTTTGCAGCCAAGCATTCCTATTTTTTCCAACAAGTTAAGAACATATTTTCTCTGACATATGAAGATCCCGTTCTTTGACCTGGCAACTTCAATTCCCAGGAAATATTTCAGGTTCCCTAAGTCTTTAATTTTCAATTCCTTTGCAAGATATCTTTTGATCCGAGGGATTTCCTCATTATTATCTCCGGTAAGAACAATATCATCAACGTAAACAATAAGAGCCATAGTCTTCCCACACAAAGAATGTTTCACAAATAGCGTGCGATCAGCTTGACTCTGTTTGAAGCCGTACTTCTTCATTGCTTGAGTAAATCTTTCAAACCATGCCCTTGGAGATTGTTTGAGGTCATACAAAGATTTTCGAAGTCTACATACCTTCCCCTCGGTTTGGGAAGCTTCAAAACCAGGAGGAATATCCATGTATACTTCTTCATCTAGATCTCCATGTAAGAAGGCATTCTTAACAACAAACTGATACAGGGGCCAGTCTAGATTAGCTGCAAGAGATAGAAGGATTCTGACAGTATTCATCTTTGCAACAGGAGCAAATGTCTCTTGATAATCTACCCCATAGGTTTGTGTAAACCCTTTTGCCACTAACCGAGCCTTATAACGCTCTATTGATCCGTCTGCCTTGTGTTTAACAGAATACACCCATTTGCATCCTACAGTACACTTACCCTTGGGTAGCTTAGTCAATTCCCAAGTGTCATTCTTATGAAGAGCTTTCATTTCCTCTACTATAGCGTGTTTCCATTCAGGAATAGCAAGAGCATCTTGGAAATGATTAGGTACACTTGCAGAAGAAAGTTTAGACACAAAGGTTTTATAGTTGGAGGATAAGTGAGAATAGGATACAAAATTTGATATGGGGTGCTGAGTACAAGATCTCACCCCCTTTCGTTGAGCAATAGAAAGATCTAGATTCATGATATTGGGAGTAATAGCACTAGTAGGCTCCGTAATATCAGTAGTAGAGTTATCTGTACTCTTATCAAGAGAAGGAGATAGCAGACTCTTATCAAGAGAAAGAGATGGCAGTGAAGGATGAGACATGGTCTCTTGTATCCAGTTAACCTTCTGTCGTGCTTTATCTCTGACATACGCCTGTTCTTTGGTTTCCTCCTTTCCTGTCTTCATTGGAGCATGAGGGGCATCATGAACAGTTGGTACCACACCTTCTGGGTTAACAATAGAGACATGAATCTCTTCACACTGAATCTCTTCACACTGAGGCTCCCCCTGAAGAGATGACTGTGACATCACGAAGTAGGACTGTGACTCGAAGAAAGTAACGTCCATAGAGACAAACCACTTACGAGTAGGTGGATAATAACACTTGTACCCCTTTTGAGTAAAGGAGTACCCAAGGAAGACACATTTGATAGACCGAGGATCTAACTTACCTCGTGAGGGGGAGTGATTGTGGACAAAACATACACACCCAAAGGTTTTTGGAGGGATGGGAAATATGGCTTCAGACCCGAGTAGAACCTGAAGAGGAGACTTTTTGTGGAGGACTTGAGTTGGAAGATGATTAATGAGATAGGTGGCTGTAAGAACAACTTCTCCCCAATACGATCGTGGAACCCCCATAGAGAACAACATACACCGGGCTGTATAAAGAAGATGTCAATTTTTTCACTCTATTAGTCCATTTTGTTGAGGAGTATTAGTGCACGAGGTCTGGTGGATGATTCCATGATTGGAGAAAATACTGAGCTAGCCCTGAATCAATATATTCACCTCAATTATCTGATCTTAGGATCTTTATAGCAACATTAAACTGACAAGAGACCATTTTGTGAAAATGTTGAAAGATGGAGAAGACTTCCCTTTTTTATTTCATGAGATACACCCAGTTGGTTCGAGAAAAATCATCAATGAATGTAACAAACCATCTATGACCTTTTACCGACTGAATACGAGAAGGACTCCAAACATCAGAATGAACTATTGAGAAAGAGGCATCACTTTTATTAGGACTCGGAGCAAAAGACACTCTATGATGTTTGCCAAGTTGACAAGACTCACACTGAAACTTTGACAAATCTTTATTACAAGAAACGGAAGGAAATAAACGTTGAAGTAAATAAAAGGAAGGATGTCCAAGTCGATGATGCCACAGCCATAAATCCTTCTCGCTATCTGAGAGCTGTATGGAATGATGTGCTGACTGGTCCGGTTGATCCAGGATATAGAGACCATGTTCCTTTCTACCAATGCCAATCATCTTCCTCGTGATAAGGTCCTGAAAAATACAATGATAAGGGAAAAAGGTCACACTACAATTCAGATCACGAGTAAGACGACTCAAGGATAAAAGATTTACAGAAAAAGTGGGGACATGTAAAACAGAGGATAAAGGAAGAGAAGGAGTAACACGGATTAAAACTTTCCCGGAAATAGTGAAAACCGTGCCATCAGCAATCCTAACTTTGTCACTACCTGAAGAAGGCTTATAATATAAGAAAATGTCAGAAGATCCAGACATATGGTCAGAAGTACCAGAATCAATGATCCAAGGTAAGGATTGATGAGACAGAAAGGCACTGGTAGAACAGACTAAATTACCTCAATGAGCAAGTGAGGCAGTGAATGCATTCTGAGATATATCTGTAGTAGTGGATGAAGACTGTCGTTCTAGGACCTGACTAAGAACATCCTCAAATTCTGTTGAAGTCATGCCTGAGAGAATATCTGAAGATGGAGCAGAGAAGTATCTGTTGTGCTAGCCTGATGAGCACGTGGGTGAGATCCGCGTTCTCTACCACGACCAAATCGTCCTCTACGATTGGCAGAATGATCTCCGCGTCCCCCTGATAGAATCTCATGAAGCTTCCAACACGTCTCACGGGTATGTCTAGGTTTGTGGCAGTAATCGCAGAATAGATGTGCCTTTCCTGAAGAAGTAGCTGCCACAGCTTTCCAAATATCCTGTGCCGTTGCCATGGACAAATAGCTCTCCCCAATATCAGGAATTATAGAGTGACTTAGCCAACCCATAATCAGAGAGTTGGTAATCTCCCATTGGTTATAGCCGGGATCAGTAAGATCTGATGCTTGGATCCTTCCATCAACATATCCCATTTTTCCTTTACTTTTCAAGAAGAGGGTCAAACTCTGCGACCACGCTAGATAGTTTTGACCATTGAAAAGAGAGGTAGTGATTTTGATGCTTGGATTGTAGTGTTCGAATTGGGCGTTTATAACGCTAGAGCTCTCCACAATGGGAGGCAGGGGACTAATGATAGATTCACCAGTCAACTCAACCATCAAACAAGGAGAAAGACAATCCCTTCGACAATCAACAATGAGGGGAAATAGATAAGAAGACACCAATCGATCGATCAAGATCCCTAAAAGAAAAACTGATCTGAAACAATAGAGGGCTGCTTACAATACATCAGATCAAAAAAAAAAAAACAATCAATCCTCAAGTCATTCATTTTTTTCTTTTTTCAGAAGAGGTCGAGAATAGAGAGTTGTTGATGGAGTACAGAAGGGAAGAAAAAAAAATTGATCTGACGAGGCGACAGCCGGAGTTGGAAGTCGCCGGAATAGCAGAGAGAGACTATCAGAATAGCAGAGAGAGAAGGCGGTTGGGGCGAGTGAGAAAGGCCCGATCTAGTGAGGGAAGAAGGAGAGGAAGAAGGTGGTCGGGGAGGAGAAAGGCTCAGGTTGGATGGGAAAAGGCCGACTGAGCCCTGGTGTTTAGCAGCCTTCGGCGTCTACCAGGCGACAGCCAGAGATGGCTTCCCCTGGCGACGCCAGAGTGAGAGATGCTCCTGAGATTGAAGTCGCCGGAGATGGAGGAGAGAACTCAGGTTGAAGGGATGGCGGCTGGGAACGATAGGTATGGGACGACTGGAAAAAAATTAGGGTTGCTGATTAGGTTTAGGAATTAGGATCTGATACCATGTTGATTATGATAAGTGAAAGCATAGAGAATGAGAAGGCCTCACTCTCCTATTTATATTAAAATAATAATGGTGAATTACAACTGGGTCCCTAATTATAGGGAAAATACAGAAGAGACACATAAAGAATAAAAGGTAACGAAACATAATAAAATCACAATATTCCTAACATTATTCTAACAGGAATGACATCTGAAATTGCGATTGATGAAGCACTAGAGTCATGCATTAAATCTTATCAGAATTGGAGAACATTTTGTATTCCGTTTCCTATATAGTTTTATCTCACAGTATTACTGCATCTTTAAATCTTACTTGCAAGTTGGACACTAGTGGGAAAATATACATGAACATCCATCTGCCATTCATTATGTGGTCTATGATTCTGCATTTTATCCATGTTTTTTGTCTCTAGATAATTCTCAAAATGTCAAAGTGGTTAGATTATAGGGACTCCTAACGTCTGTGGTATCTATTCTGAAAATGAAAGTAGATATGCTTTGTCCCGCCTTGCCCCGGCTACACTACTCCAATGAGGCTGCACCGGGCGGGGATGCACGCGTCAAGACAAACATGATTTATGTGACTAATCCGTTTTCATTTGATTATTCCATTTATTTTATGTAATCTTGCTCTTAGTACAATTCCATAAACACAGTAATATCATGCAGTTTCAAACACATGAAGATTCAACTAAACTGCAGCGGAAATAAATTAACATTTAATTTAAATAACTATTCTCTGATAGAACATGCTTTAACGAAATAAAAGCATAAACAACAACGTTCCGATCTATGTACAAACAAGAGTGTACATATGCTTAGAATAGACGAGTCCTGTCTACGTCATTCAAGTGTGATTCCCCCAAGCTAGTAATGGACCCCATCAACTCTCTTTCCTCTATCCAGCTCTGTGACATTCAAATAATGGAAAACACAGGAATATGTAAGTGACACAATAATTTATACAAATGAAAATCACTTTAAACAACCACATTACATATCCGTCGTATATGAACACGTCCACGACCATCCGTACAGGAACACATCCATGACAAGCACATCATTAGGTTACTTTGGCACGTCCGCCCGTGACCACTCAGCCACATAGGTGATTCCCCAGTCCACATTCACACATATGATACCCCAATTCCACATTTACACATAATAAACAAGTGTATAAATTAAAATGCAACCTACATGCTCATAGTGTTTTTCTGTATCAACGTTGATTGTTCTATTTCTTAGAGGACTCGACTCCGCTAGCTTCCCCACCTGTCCAAGCTGAAAATGTCAGTAACTGATACATAATATAGCTTGAACGGTAAAGTAAAGACAGATAAATAAATGGAAATACACAAATAACCTTTACTTAATTCATAACTCTTCCCTTTTCCCTTATTTCCTCTTTTTTCATTTATTTATATTTAATTTTTCCTTCTTTTCCTTAATGCCGAATTTCCCTATAGCATGTTCACATATCGATGTGCGCTTTGTCGCATATCGATATGTGATCCCTCTGATTCTCCCCCTTCAATTTACCCCACTCGATCACATTTCGATTGGTTCCCCATCGACATCACATATCGATATGTGCTCATCACTGTCATTTCGATATATGATACATATCAACATGTGATCAATTCAATCTATATATCGATTGATTACTCAGTCTTACATATCGAATGATACAGACATCTCATATTTAGACTCCATTACTCAGTCTATCAACAACTACTTATGCATAACGCTTCAAATCAGATTTAGACTCCACTAAATTCTTCAATTCCTATAAGATTCATTCTAAATCAATTTCTAAAACCCTTTTGAATTGATTACCAATTATTCACCAAACCTCCATTGAAACTCCAGAAATCAAACAAGAAGGGTGAATTAGCCCATCAGATCCTTTAATTTTACTAAAACACACACACACACACACACAAACCCATTCTCGAACTTCTAAAAAACCCATTCTTATGCAAATTTAAAAACCAACTAATAATTTACAAATTTAGTTCATCTTACCCGATTGAATTGAGTTTTCTAAACTTTTGATTGAATCCTCAAGCCAAATCTCGAGCAACCCAACAATTTCCCCCTTCTCTCCTCTCTCGGTTCCACTCTCTCTCTCTCTCTAAGTGTGCCGATAATTTCTCTTCAGTGTTCTGAATGTGAGAACAACGTCCACCGTTTGTGGATTAATTCAATCTCAAATGCAGACAAACTTCACCTCTTCCTTAACACACAACACCTGTAATTCACTCCTATATCGATTTATCATTTAACCTATTTCAATATAGTTTCAATCCTATTTCGATATATAATTCATTCCTCTTACATTTCGATATGCCTGTAAGGCATTCCTATTCTCATAGTTGAGACACATATCAATATGTGCCCATGCACATATTGATATGTGTCATCTCTCCTCAGCCAAAGTCCAGAGAGTTTAAAAGCTTACATACCGATTGACCCTCTCGCATTTCGATATGTGTCAAATATCGAAATGTGTACACATTTCGGAATAAAGTTCAATTCTGAGCTAAGAACACATGAACAGTGACATCATATTTCGATATGTACACAAACCTAACCCTATTACATTTCGATATATGATATTTCCTCAAGCAAAGGAATAGTAAGCAAAAGGTGTTCATTTCGATATGGGTTCTTCCCAACCTATGGCCACATTTCGATATATAGGCTAATTTAAACCAATATCCAGCAACCTAACCCATTCTTCCTATCTTGTTTCTAACACTTTTAACACATTTTAACCCTTGTTTTCTAAAGTTTCATTACCCGGTATCCTCTAATCATGCTAATTCACAGGATTTATGTTAAAAACATAAATAAACATGCAATAAATTTAAATTGCGACGAATTTTCTAAGACGGGTGTTACATGTTTCCTGTTGTTTTCATTTCCTTTTTCTACTTTTCTCCAATAATCACCTATTGTAATAATCACCTATTGTATAGTGGTTTTTTTTCCTGACACGTGTTTAGAGGTTTATGCTTTTATCGTTTGAATGCAGTTGTGCAGTCACATGTCAGAATTACCAATTTGTTGCCCCTTATATCAGAATTAAGTGCTCATTTCATCACTTTATTGTTATTTCATATTCTAAGTTTGAGTCACGTATGCTTTATTGATTGTTTCGGACACATGCAAGGGGTTAAATTCAGCTTCTATCGATTGAGTATATTGTGCAGTCTCATGTTAGAATCCATTTTTTGGTCCCTTAACTTATAAATAGGGGCTCTATTTTCATCATTTGCACGTTATTTATCATCTAAGTATAATTTTTTCTTTCTTTACAGTACTACTTGAAGACGGGAACGTGCAAGTTTGCAGCCACATGTAAATTTCATCACCCTAGAGATAAGGCTGGGATTGTTGGAAGAGTTCCCGTAAATATTTTAGGCTATCCACTTCGCCCGGTTTGCATTCACTTCTTGCCTTTATCGCATTTCACGATTTTTGATGTGGTTACTACAATCAAGGAGAAATTTGACTTTTATTATTAAGTCAGTAGAACATCTTTAGCTATTTGCGAGTCAAATTTAGTGATTTCATTTATTCGTAGAGCAAATTAGTAATTTAGAGATGAGTCTTTTTTGGTCACTGCCTTTTACATTAGGAATTTGAAATCCTTGACAGTTGACACCATCATAGTCATTTTTTCTGTGCACCCTCAACCTGCATGTATCTACCAGGTTGACCTCATCCTCTCCAGTGTCAACCTAATTATGGATTCCATTGCGAAATTTTATAGCCAGTTGAACGCTTAATGCTGGAAACCACCATGGATCAGGCATGATTCCCTTTCTTGACAGTGCAATCTCTAAATGCTTTTGGGCATTTAGAGATTTGAATACCACTCTAAAGTTTTGTTTTGACTCAGTCCAAGATATCATTGTTCTATGGAAGATTTGAGAATACTTGGTTTTCTGGTTTTACTTTTGATAAACCTTTGTTCTATTTAAAATATTTTGTTCCTAGGACACAAAAAATGCTATACACGTTTCAGAATTCATCCATACTTGGATAGGGGTTTGGAATGTGTGAACCTCATGCATCTTACGATAATCTTTAAGAGCAATAACATGGGAAGGACTCCAAATTTCAGAATGGATAACCATAAATGGAGAATCACTTCTTTTATTAATAGGTGCAAACTGCTATAAACAACTTATAGTCGTCGTATGGAAACACATTTATGACCATTCGTATAGGAACTAATCCACGGCAAGCACATCAATAGGGTGCTTTGGCGCGTCTGCCTGTCCTTCTTAATCACAAATTATAGTCACTAAGACTTCATAGTTACTAAGATTTATATATGATTCCCAACATTCTCTTTTTCACATATGATTCCTCAGTCCACATTTACACATAATAACAAATGCTTGAAATAAAGCATATCAAACATAGTTGCAGTGGTTTTTGATACCAATGTCAATCACCCTACTTCTTTAAGGGTTCGACTCCGCTTGCTTCTCCACATGTCCAAGCTAAAAACATTAATAATCGATGCAAAGCATAACTTGAACAATAAAGTAAAGACATAAATAAACATTTAAAATGCACATTATCCTTTACTTAACTCATTTCCCTTCCATTCACATTTATTTTTCCTTTTTCTATTTATTTATAATTTATTTTAAATTTATTTTATTTTAAATTTTTAATCCTTTATCTCACTGCCCAAATCCTCACAGACAACTCACATATCGATATGTGTCTCGATATGTGTTCCCACATATATCAATATGTGACCTCACTGTTTCCCCTTTTATTGATTCCCTTTGACATATATCCATTGGCCTCCTCTTTTTGTCACACACCGGTATGTGCCCTTCTCAGCCATTTCGATATTCGGCACATATCGATATGTGCCCAATCCTATTCACATATTGATTGGTTCTTTGGTTCACATATAGAATGGTAACACAACCCTTGACACATATCGATATGTGACTAAGTCACATATCGGTATGTGACACCTCTGCTCGAAACCCAAAAAGTCATGTACTGTTCATCTTTTCCAAATCGCTAAATTTTATAGAACACACATAGTCACGGATTTGAACTCGAGCAACCATTCTACCACTTTTATGATACATAATAACACCCTAGACAACCTCCACAACCATTGATTACATTATTTTTATGTTTTTCATACACAGAACCCATTTCAAGCTTAAAAATTGTATTCTATTAAGTTGTAGGTGTTATGTGTAAATAGTTAGGAGTTAAGGGGTCTGTGTATTAATTATTATTTTTCTCTCTTTTCTATATATTTGTTACATATTGTAATACATGAAGTGTGGTTGTTAATATTGAAAAAGAGGGGTTTCCTGCGAACATGGTATCAGAGAAATCGAGCAACCCTAGCCGCCACCAACCACTTTCCGGTCATCCAACCCACCGACGTTAGTCGTCAGCAATCCAGTCACGCCTCATCTCTATCGCGACCAATTTTGTTCGTGGAGTTCTCCTTCCCCTTTTCTATATTCGTCCAGTTCTATCGCGACCAGTTCTATCGCGACCAGTTCTGCTCATCTCTATCGCGACCATCATTGACCATCTCCATCGCCTCAGGCGATTGTGTTCGGGTGGTTTGTGTTCCCTTTTTTTCCCCTTCTTGTCGCAAGAGGTGTTCGTTTTTTGGTGCATTGTTCGTCGGTCACCAGTGACCTTATTTTGACCTGCGCGAACAACTGACGAGCTCTATCCCGACCTTATTCCGACCTTTGGCGTAGCTACATTGTTGAGATTCCACCCCTCGTGGGGTTTCGCTCAAAGGTTCGCTCAAGCGAACCCTTCTCGCTTGAGCGTGTTCTCTACGCTCAAGCGGATTGTCTCTTGGAACAAGGCTGAAGCTTTTGGAGTCGAGCGTGTTTTTTCGCTCAAGCGAAATGTATTTTTCGCTTGAGCGAGATACCCTTCGCTTGAGCGAAGTTTAAGGCGGTTTTGGAAATTGTTTAGGGTCTGCGCGTTTTTGTATATAATATATTTTTTTCTTTCGATTGAGTGTGTGGCATACGAAAGAGAGACAGACAGAACAATTGAGAGGAGAGACAAGGAGAGGGTTTCTCTTGATTGAGCGATTGATTGAGAGAGATACACGAGAGATCTGAGAGTGTTTTATTTTGTGAGATTGAGAGTGAGTGTGTAACACAAAACTCGGATTTT
>NMUG010010790.1:0-10842 GCA_002855965.1 Monotropa hypopitys
GTGTATACACAGCGAGATACATTGAGGGAGTTCTAACCCCTTGTTTATGAGTTTGTACTCAATTGCTAGTCCCTTGTTCTTGAGTTTTATCCACCGTTCTTCGTTAACGGATTTGGGGCTTTTCAAGACAAGGGAATATTTGTTCGATCACTATTATCGCTTTACTTAATCACTGTTGATTACTTTATTTGGTCGATATTGTTTTAACGAATATCGTATCCAAACTTTGTAGATCACTATTGATCATTTTTATATTTTGTGAACTAAACTTCATAGTTTAGATTCGCGAGTCATGCTTTCACACGTTTGTTCATATTGTTGATATATAGAATGAATTTGTGTTTATGATTAAACCGTGAATGACATTATCTCTCTCTACATTTATTCAATATTTGCAAAAAAACTTAAAAAGGATTAAAAGAAATTTAAAAATCTATTCACCCCCTCTAGACTTATTCTGTTGAGTCCATTACATGTAATTTCAATTGGTATCAGAACAAGGTATCTCGTTTTAAGATTAACGTCTTGAGATAAGATCCTTATTTTGATATAGACTCGAATATACCCCGCAAAGGTACCTCTAACTCTCGTCCTCCATATTTTGATGGTAACGATTATGGTTGTTGGAAAATTAAAATGACTAATTACCTTATATCATTAGATATTTGTTTTTGGAGATCTGTTTTAATTCGCTACACTCCTCCCAATGTAGAAGATCCTATAACTAAAGAAATTAAAATCAAAGATGGGCAATAATGGAACGCGTCTGAAAATAATAGCTATGAATATAATGCTAAAGCATTATCTGTTATTTTTGGGGCTTTGAGTCGGTCTCAATTTAGTCTTGTGTCTTCTTATGCCATTGCTAATGAAACGTGAAATACTTTACAGATTCATCATGAGGGAACACATACTGTCAAAGTTTTAAAATTGCAACGTTTAACCACTCAATTTGAAGAACTCAAAATGGCAGAAGATGAAACATTTGATATTTTTATCACAAGACTAAGTGATACTATTAATACTTTTCACTCTCTTGGTGAGCCTTTAACTAACTTAAAAATTTGTCGTAAAATACTTTGCTCTTTACCAGTTCGTTTTAGATCTAAGGTTGATGCAATAGAAGAAAGACCCGAAGTAGATTCAATGACGTTTGATGAACTGCTAGGCAAAATCTAAACATACGAGTTTAATCATCTACAACATAGGTATCCTCAAAAATTCAAAGGAATTGCTTTTAAAACCATTACTAAGTAACATATCATTAATGATGAGAGTGATGATGAAGAAGAATATGATGAAGAAGATATCGCCTTATTTTCTAAATTTAAAAAATTTATGAAACTTTGAAAATCGAATTTTTTTGGTAATTCTTATGGTTCTTCAAAAGGAAATACTTCTAAACATATTCAATATCGTGCATGTCGAGGTTTTGGTCACATTGCATCCGAGTGTGATAATACTTTGAAAAATAATAAAAATTCTCAAAAAGGTCTAAAAGCTACTTGGTATGATTCAAGTGACGAGGAGGAAGTGAGAAGCGGTTTTGTCACTAATGAGCCTAATCCCGACTATTCAGTGTTGATTGCTACTGCTGACTCTCCTACTCCATCTACTCCTCTACATAGTTCCTCAAATGCCTATTCTAAAAATAGTAAAGAATATGACGAGCTGAATAGTGAATACAGGTAATTCAAATTTATAAAGAAAGACCAGGATAAATAAATATTGAGTCTAAGAAAAGAATTAAATTCCAAAAACTCTGAATTTAAAAAATTACAACTTGATTATTTTAATTTGTTTGAAAATTTTAGAAGTTTTGAAAAAGAAAAAATTGTTATTTTGGTAGAATTGGAAAGTAAAACCTAATTCATCAAAAAACTTGAACATGATCTTCTAGAAGCTTCTAATGCTATAAATAAATTTAAATCATGTGATTTTATTCTAGAATTGGAAAGGAAAAATGAGAAAATTAAAAATCTTGAGAAAGACTTAACTGAGGCATCAAATGTAATAAAACGAAATGATTGTGGAGCAATTCGTCTTGCTGAGATGTCACGAACTTTTAAAATAAATGTGATTTAGGCTTTATTGATCTATCTTCTCTAGATGGAGCCACTACTAGCGCATCTAAGAAACCCATACAATTTGTCAAATCTGGCTATCTCAGTGAATCGTTGTCTCCATCAAATTCTAGTTCTCCCAAGATTTTAAAACAAACCAATTCTAAAAATAAAAAATCTCATAAGAAAGAATTTGTGTGTCATTTTTGTGGTAAAAAGGGACATATTCGTCCTTACTGTAAAAGAATGATACGTAAAAATGAAAATAATCAAAGGACTTCTTTCTCTAATGTTGGAAATATACCACATTCATCTACTCCAACTTTGCATAAAAGGCAGTTTCCTATTTTTGATTCACACAAAATTTTTGACAAGAAATTAAATTATGTTTTGGATGTTATTCACAAATTGACAGATTACCTCGATAATAATGGCATGAAATTTCAAAACTTTTATAAAAACAAAATAAATAACAATGCTAGAAAAGGGAATATGAATTTTTCTCAAATTTGGAAAAAGGTTGTTTATTGATTTGATACGTTTTCATGTGGTAGCCAAAAACTTCAAAGCTAGCCTTCCCGATGATCGGTCTCTCAGATGCTGGTCTGGCGTCGACGTTCCGGAGCTGGGCGGTCGCTGCTCGGCTGATGACTCGTGTAGGTCCCTGCAAGGGCAAAAGAGGGATCCACCTGCTGGGCTCCTGCAAAACAAGGGTTAGTGCCCGCCGATCGGTTCTAACCAATGGGGCCTCAAAAGCTTAAGTTAGTCTCTTTTCAAGAAAGAAGACAGAAAGCAAATTGAGGCCGGACGCTAGGCAATCGGGGAGAAGATCCCATGAACAGTACCCAAGTGGGTATTTATAGGGATTGGTGCCCTTTAAGGCAAGTTTTGGCATGTGGGCCGCACGTTATGGGCTCCCCCGTGCGGTACTTGACCCAGATGATGCACGGGTTTGGCCAATGCGGGCCAGTGCAACCAATGGGCCGGGTTAACCGTATGGATGGGGGAAGGAGGAAGAAGGCGTGTTGCTCATTGCAGGAGGCCAGGCCGGAGGGATGCCCCTCCGCTATGAGCCGGTCGGACGGGAGCGGTGTTTCGTCACAAGACTGGTGAATGTTGTTCTACCGACCGGTTTAGTAGCCGAAGGAGGCAACATTGCTCGGCCTTACCATACTGCCGGAGCGTGTTGCCGATAGGAAATGTCGGACGGTATTTGGTCTCAGCAAAGGGCCAGGAGAGCAGCGATACCAATATAAAAGATCCGGAGCAGGGTCCGGATTTGTGCCTAACCCGACCCCTTAGAGCTAAGGTTCGGCTACCACAATAGCCCCTCAATCCTTTTCAGCTCAGCTGGAAAGGATTGATCATGTAAGGCCGAACACTTTGCTCCGAAGGGGCGGTCCGGACACAAAAGACGCTGACATCTGACATTGTCAGATATATAATGGCTAAGACATCAGCGATCTTCCACATGGTGGCGCTTGGTTTGCTGGTCAGATGGTACTTCGGCACTTGTGCAATTTATAATGTTTGACATCTGTGTGACGCGTACCGGGTTGGAACCTATAAATAGGTCGTTGCTACTGGATGTTCGGGGTTTATGCTCGAGCAAAAAGACCCTCCGGAGAGCCTACCATCCTTCGGCAAATTATCTTCCTCAATTGGCATAGACCAGGTAATCGACATCCTCTCCTCCTCTTCAAGTGTCGATTCGGACTCCTTGTTTCAGATGCCCTCAGAGGAGCAAACTCCAACAGTTAGCTCAGAGATATTTCTTCTGTGCGGACACAGTGCGCCGGAGGCCCGTGCACCGGAGACCTCCACCACGAGACAACCCTAAGGTAACGGTCGATCCAATATAGTTAGGCATTTTTTAGATCAAAACGAGACTACCTACGTATTCACTGGAGGTCGGCTGAACAGAGCTTTGGGGGGAACGATAAGGGCGACAGGGGTAGATCGGTCCTGCCCATACTTGAGTTATTTCCGGGGAGGACTATCTGAGTTTGAAGAATTCTCGCGTCGGTACGAAATCCCTAATTCAGTGGCTTACATAGAGGTCGGGTCTCAGATCGAGTATTCGGTGGATCATGTGTCGGTTCCTTTGATGGCAATTACCGAAGGGCGACTAAAAATTCCATTTCACCCCTTCCTTCGAGAGTTCTTATTTTCATTCCACCTTGCGCCGAACCAGCTATCGGTGAATGGTTATCGGACCATAGGTTGCATCTTGGTGCTGTGCGAGAGGCACGATCTGGAGTTTACCGTACCGGACCTGATGGGGTTATTTTCTCTTTCTCGGAACCAGTCGTCTGGCAGGTACTACTTTACTGCCCGGAAACCGTACAGAGATGTCTTTCTGAGGCTGTCGGACTCGGACAAATGGGGGAACATATACCTCCAGTTGTTCGGCGAGTACAATTTTGGTCCAGGGGAAGAGCTCATGTACCCTTTGCTGACCAAAGAGAGTCGTCCTGGTAAGGATCCGGCAGTTTAGACCCCAAAATTCCTTATTCTTTGTCTCTTTTTGACTTCGTTTTTCCTGTGCAGTTGTATCGTCGATTTCCCAGTACTTGAGGAAGACCTCGTCGACTGCCCGGATCGAGGCTCTGATAAGGTGCGATGGCAGGGATGCTCCCTCCCTTCTGGGATACGAGCTGATGTACAACAACTTTCTGGAGGACCGGAGGAGGAGGGGAGAGAGGAAGGCCCTGACAGAACCTGCCGTCCGAGCCCCTGCTCGGAGAAAGATGTCCATCTTTGAATACTTTCAGGAAGTTAATGCCGAAGCGGTGAGAGCAGCCGAAGTAGCAAAAGGCATGGGACCGAGCTTGGCACCACCGGACACAACTGGTCCGGCAATTGATACTGCGATTGAACTACTGGTTGCTCCTCCAGTCAATACTGCGGAATTGCGCCCGATCAAGGAAGAACCCATCTACTGTGATGAAGAGCTTGCTGACCCAGAAGAGCCTGCTAATCCCGATGCAGAATTCACAAAATACTCCGTCAAACGGACTCTTAAGCCACTTCCGGTAGATCCGGATCCACCCCAGCCCTGGGCTCCAAGCTTCCAAAAGTACAATGGAAGGCCAGTCTTGACTACGGATAGTGTGAATGCTGATCCATGGGTCTCCCATCCGCTCCTCCATGCGTTACAACTGCCGGCTGACATGAGAGCCTTGTCGGTTGATGTGGAACGGATTTATGACCACTCCGGAACATGCCTCATAAAGGTAACAATCTTTCTTGCTCCGACTGACTCCATGCCTGAGGCATTGCTGATGATAATTTTGGATTTCCGCAGGCTTGTCAGAGCTTTGCCGGCCTATACAAGGCCACCTAGTCGGTCCTTCGCGGGGCATGGAGAAGGGATGTGAAATTTCGCGCACTTCAGACTAGTCTCGCGGATGTGGAGGCTGAGAAGAAGGCCCTCTTTCAGGAGGTTGAGAAAGTGCTGGCTGAGCAGGCCGAGCTGAAAAAGATGCTAGACGATAGAGGAGACTCCGAAGAAAGGCTCCAGAAGGAAATGGCCGAGGCCGACAAGAAAGCCTATACCGAGGGCCTCAGAGATGCCCGGGAGGTGTATAGCCGGGAGATGCACGTGATCTGTCCGGAGGCTCACGGGATCAGCTTTAGGATAGGCTATGGCCTGGCCTTCTACAAAGCTTGGCAGATGGTGCTAGATATGGCCGAGATTCTCGCAGATTCGCCTCTTCAGTCCGACGTGATTTTGCTAGAGCGTACGGCTCCTCCTCTGGAATTCTCGGATAGGGACCCTCCTACTGATTTTTCGGAGGATAACCCCGTAACTGTACTGGAGGATCCTGCCTCTGATTCGCCGAAGGATGCTCCTGCTAGTATTCCAGACATCATTCCTGCTGTTTTGCCGGAGGTTTCCTCCACCGGCCAACCGGTGGTTCCTCCCTAGGAATGTTCGTAGTGTAGTTTTCCTGTCTTTGCCCTATACAATCATTATAACATGACATATATATGTAAACTTTTGTTTTTAGTGTTACCTTTTTCTGTCTGAGGGCGTGTCAGATAGTAGCTTAGAAATATATCCGAAAAGACAGAATATCAGGCCCTCATATGGGGATAGAGGGAGACTCATTGACCGTTGAATTCCGGTTGGTGGGCCTCCTGACAGGATTTCAGACAGGCATAAGTAGGAGACCGTTTAATAATGATACGACTCCGTTGATAAAGAAGATCCGACCGTTTATTGGCACATACAGGCCTTTTCCGGAGAGTCAATAGAATATAGATTCAGAAGTCCGAATACATAGGTTGGGTTTTGATAATTTACAGTACGGCCGTTAGCTGATCATTCAACTTGCCTCGCCGATGATAATAAGATATCATTTAGAATTGCACAATGATCCTATAATGGGGGACGAGATGCCGGACCTCATGTGGTGGTGGACGACGAGTTCATATCCTTTCGGATCCCGTCAGAGCCATTACTACCGGAGGACGGACCTCTGCTGAGTGATCCCGTAATGGAGGATGAGGTGACAAACCTCATGCGTTGGTGGTCAGCAGGTTATAATCAAAGCCCGAAGTTGTGTCTGCCAAAGCCACGCCTACCGGAGGTCGGACTATTGCTGAAAGATCCCATGTCGAGGAAAAGTTGCCGGATTCAAGCTGTGGTGGACGGTAGGTTATAATCAAAGCCCGAAGCTGCGGCTGCCGGAGCCACGAGTATCGGAGAACCGGACTTTTCCCGATTGGCCAGACCTCATGCGGTAGTGGACGGTAGGTTATAATCAAAGCTCGAAGCTGCGCCTACTAGAGCCATGCCTACTAGAGGCCGAACTTTGCTGGAGAGTGATCCCGTGATGAGGGATGGAGTACCGAACTCAAGCTGTGGTGGACGGTAGGTTATAATCAAATCCCGAAGTTGCGCCTGCCAGAGCCACAAGTATCGGAGAACCGGACTCCATCCGATCTTCCGGACCTCATGCGGTGGTGGACGGTAGGTTATGATCAAAGCCCGAAGCTGCGCCTACCGGAGCCACGCCTACCGGAGGCCGGACTTTGCTGTTTGGTCCCATGACGAGGGAAAAGTTGCCGGACTCAAGCTGTGGTGGACGGCAGGTTATAATCAAAGCCCGAAGCTGCGCTTGTCGGAGCCACAAGTATCGGAGAACCAGACTTTTCCCGATCGGCCGGACATTATGCGGTGGTGGATGGTAGGTTATAATCAAAGCCCGAAGCTACGCCTGCCGGAGGCTAGACTTTTGCACAACATGTTGTTTGTTCATAAGCCAAAGCAAGCATTTAGAAAAGTAAAATACTTTTCATTCAACGAAAAAATAAAAGGAGAGTCTTTACAAGTGTTCGGTATAAAGAAGCTATCTTAAGAAGTCGTCTCTCCGAATTATACAGATACATCAATACGAATTTACCGTAATTTATTTATACTTGTCTTTTCTTTTTCAAACAAATATCAGCTTAAAGAAGACGTCATTTTATGTCTTTCTCCTCGTTAGAATTCGACACATGCAAGGCCCTGCCTGCTCCGCTATCGCATACGAGAAGAACATAAAAACATCTTCTCCCTAAAAATAGAATTTCAGGTTATGCGCCGTCTTTATCTCTTTTATTTTCTTTTCTATAGTCCGGCCTTGCCGGTATGCTATATACTTGCCGTCTAGCTCGGACTATATCCAGCTTATATATATGATATCTTATACCCTTGTTTATATTATATGTATCACCGTCTAGCTCGGACTATATCCAACTCGGTTTATATATATGATATCTTATACTCCTGTTTATATATGCATATACTTATATATATATTACATCATATATATATATATACAATCTCTCTCTCTTCAGCGATTCACATTCGCTTTCCGCAAAATACTTTCAAACAAAACAAAATTCCTGTGTCCGTACTCTGAAGTGAAATATTATAGTAGCTATCAGAATCAGATTAATAGAATGCCTTGTGACTCAGATTATTCTGAAGCACTCGATATTCTATGGGATTTTTCACACTCTAAGAAAATAATTCCCTCCCTCATTTTTCAAAACACAGTCGAAGCTCTGTCCGACTAAAAAATACTCAAAATACTTTAAAAGTAAAAAATCAATTCCTCGATCCGTACTCTAGAGTGAAAGCTTGCAGTAGCTACTAGACTCGGATTAAAAGAATGCTTTGTGACTCGGATCTTTCCAGAGCACTTGATATTCTGTGGAATTTCCAAACCAAAAAGCAAACATTTTCGAAACTCAGTCGAAGCTCTGTCTGATTGGTAAAATAAAAAACCATTCTTCTAAGCACGATCGAAGTTCTGTCCGACCGCATTTTCATAAATCATTTTTATAGTTGAAGCTCTGTCCGACTGAAAAATAAAAAACAATTTAAAATACAAAGTTTCTCAATTCATACTCTGAAGTGAAATCTTGCAGTAGCTATCAGACTCGGATCAAAAGAATGCCTTGTGACTCGGGACATGCCGATTCACTTGATATCGTTTGGAACTTTCAAACCAAAAACATACATTCTTTTACAAATAAGGTCGAAGCTCTATCTGACCTATTTTAAAATATTCCTTCAAAGACTCGGTCAAAGTTCTGTTCAACAACAGAAAATTTCCTTTTCAAAACATAGCTGAAGTTCTGTCCGGCTAAAAATGATATTTTGCTTTCAAAGCACAGTCAAAATTCTATCTGACTGACAAATACAAATAAATTAACAAAACAAAATCACTTTCTCAAACGTAGTCGGAATTCTGTCCGATTGTAGAAAACCGCCTTTCAAAGATTTAGCCGAAGTTCTATCCGGCTAAATCCAAAGTCACATTTTCAAGGCACAATCGAAATTCTGTCCAAATGCCTAAAAATAAAATCATTCTTTACAAATACAGTTGGAATTATTTCCAACTAAAGAAAAACATTTTTTCAATACACAGCTGAAGTTATGTCCGGCTCAAATTTTGCTTTCAAATCACAGTCGAAGTTCTGTCAGACTGTCACAAATAAAAACTAAATTAACAAAACAAATGCATTTTCTCAAACGCAATCGGAATTAAGTCCGACCATAGAAAATCATTTTCTCGCCGAAGTTCAGTCCCGCTAAAAAACAATTCTTTCTTTAAATCAAAACCGAGCCGAAATGTCGCTCGTAATTCTTTCAAAATCCAAACCAGACTGAAATCCGCCCACCAATAACTATATCCAAGAGTCATTCAATACAATTCATTTCATACATACCAGTAATAATTATCCATTTCTCTTAGTCGAGAAAACAATTGATTTTGGGTTAAAAAGAGATTTACTTTTGAAAATTAAAGTACTGAAAGGGCAAGTGGGGTGCCAAAGACTTTCCCCATTTGTAATTTAATTCTCGGACTTCGAATTTATGGTTATGTATACACCTTTTCCAAAATTGAAAATCATCTTTTCAAATCAAATACTGGTGACTTGGCACACCGCAACTCTATGCCGGGTGGCGACTCTGAAAACAGATTAATAATAGGCCTCATATTGTTTAGGCAATTACAAAACTGTTGTTAAATCTGAACATTTTAAAATCGGCAAACTCAGGCCATCAGAGTAATTTTCAAACAAAATTGCAAACTAACCCACACAATGGCAAACAATCCCAACAGCGCGGATTTCTCCATCCTGGAAAACGACTCCTCTGCGTAAGGAGGTGAGGGAAGGACATAAAAATTTCCCGGCGCGACACATAGACACTATGATATTTAAAGTTTGGGTCCAAGCTGCCCGGATATGCTTTGCTCTGATGGATCCGGCTCTCCCAAGCTGAGGTTCATCTCCCAGAATAGCCCCTCAATCATTTCCAACCTTGTTGGGAAAGATTGTTCTGGACGACTGGACACCTTGCTTCGGTGAGACGGATCCTTCCAGGATTGCACTAACATCATTTGGAGGAGAAGAACGGTAGTAATTAACTACGGATGTGAGTTGTTCTGCCATATGTCTGTCTTTGATTCGTGGGTCAAACCGCATTTATCGGGACCTGTGCAAAAATAATGACAGCTGTGATTCGTACCTGACCCAAGCCTATAAATAGGTTGCAATGGTTGATCGTCCAAGATTAACTTCTCGCATTCTGACCCTCCGTAGTGCTTCTAGTCCTTCGGTTATATTCTTCGGTGGTTATAGATCGAGTGATCGTTCTGAGCTCTTCGACTAGTTCAGATGCTGATTCAGATTCATCGTTCAGGCTTAGATTCGATGAGTCATCGTTCGAGGCCAACTCCAGAGTGGCCGAACCCACTGGGAACCGAGTCCTATCATATAATGACCCGTCCCGAAAAGATAATATTTTTAATAATTTCTGGCTTCGAATCATTACTTAAACCTCTTTATATCTTTCACCATTAATTTTTTTCTTTATTTTCTAACCATTCTAATATAAATAAGCAGCGGAACTAAAAAAATTGTTTTAAAATAAAACCACCAACTATGACATATCCAGTGTGACAAGTCTAAACATGATCAAACACGATCCCAAAATAAAAATAGAAAACCAACTCTCATCCTCACTCTACAACAGTAAGGAAAGAAACTGTACTAAACTGAAGTAAGTAAAGGGACTCTTGGAAGAGTACTCCTGATCAGCTGGCAATGAACCTACTAAGTCCTCTTACCTGGATAAAATGCCACAACAAAAGAAAAGGGCAACAATATCCAGGAGTGTCAGATTTACAGTCAATATAGTAAACCATTAATTACAATGTAATAAAAAGAATTAAAAACAACGTAAGGGGTTATGACTCTCCCCTTGAAACGAGTC
>NMUG010010791.1:0-10842 GCA_002855965.1 Monotropa hypopitys
AGGAGGAATCAGCCATATATGTGTTTCCTGAGCGCTACTTAGACTAGAACGTACGAGATAAGGCTCGTCGTGGACCCAATACCCATGTAGTACTTCAGATCAGGTCAGGCCCAATGAGCAGGACATCTTAGAAGTGCGGCATGGAGGTTTGGGCATCATAACTGGCATCTCAGCAGTTTAGTTAGTTAAGTGAAAGTGTGGCACCTCGGCTGTGAATAAGGCTAGGTTCAGTGCGGCAAGCATTCGCAGTGCGGGACAGTAATCAGCTCGGCATAACGTGGACGGTGCGTACAGAGAAGTTCAGACGGCAGAAGCTGAAAGGTTTGATGGATTAATTGAGCGGTAGACGAAAGGTCTACAGTCTATGTTCATCCTTTCTTCTTAATGAGGAGTTAAGAAGAGAGAAGGACGCATTAACTGACAGGGGCCAAGAGGTATAAAAAGGGATGATTACTTCCTTCTCAGTGATCTGAAAGTCCGGTAACGAAACTCTGCCCAATTCTCCTCTCAACCTTTGCATTCAATTCCTTTGATTAGGATTTAGTTTATCTCTAACCGGAACTAACTTAATCATCGGAGGGCCTTCGAGCCACTTGGCTACGGGGTCATCTAACCTTTGTGGTTGCAGATATACGGTGGAAGTGAATAACAGAGAAAACCTAGCAGAAACAACAGTAGAAGAAGGACAAAGAAGCAGAGAATCAATTAAAGACAAAGTCAAAGTAGTATCTTTGTAGGGGTAAGAATTATCCCCGCATACTGACAAACGAAGACAAATCATACTATTTCAAGATATGGAAACTCAAGGACGAGTTTTTTCAAGTAGAGGAGAATGATGCACTGGGATATATATACAGAAAACTTTGAATGAGGACCAAACCGTAAGGACTAAATAAGAACCACCATTTCTAATTCAAATTTTAATGATCCAAACCGTTCAATGTGTTCAGAAAGTGTTGATAAGGGTCCCTGCAACAAACTATCAAAAAAATACCTGGAAAGGCTTTATCTGGACAGTTTTTTATAAAATTTTAATGAACAATCTGTATAAAACTTGCTCGGATGAAGGCCTTCCCGGTCATGTTTTTTGACCATTTTTTGCAGGCACCCTAAAAGCGCCTTCTAAACACCTTATATTATATGTTTTGTAATTTCTAGGAATTAGTCTAACATTATTTAAGTTTTATATTTTAGTGTTTTTACAAATTATTAGAAGATTTTCATTTTTGTTATTTTTGATATTTAGGCTTGATTACCAAGCAACTGTCTTTTATAATTTGTTTTTTAGTTTGCGTAGGATTGCGATTACCCTTTCTAATTTATTTTCTAGTTTGTGTAGGATTGTGATTTCTTATAAATATCCTTGTAAGACTTAGGACTAAGGGATTGAATATTATTGCATTGCTCTCATTCTTTCAAAACTCTTCCGATTTGTAAGAAAATTACAACAGTAGACAGTAGGGCACAAAATCCATGGAATAAGAAATGAGAACAAAGCGACACTAGAAAATAATGAAATCTCAGATCATGCAATAAACATCGATCGAACTGGAAATTTAGATCCATATAATCAAGTTCACTACACCCAAGAAAAGAAGTACGGAAATGAAAATACGATCGAATTGTGTGAACAGCAACAGGACAATCAAACGACGAGAGATACTTACAGCGGCGACGCCACCACCAACAATCACGTACTTGAAATTCTTCTCCGCCATATAATTGATTGAAAGTTCAAGTAAGATCAGGAACTCTGAAAAGAGAGCTGGCTTTTACGGGAGTTTGGGGAATACGGGTCAATGAGCGAGGAAAACTTATTCAGTGCACCTGGGAACCGCCACGTTGGTGCACAGGTCCTTGCCCACCACACACTTAGTTAGACCCTACACAAATGTATGCTAGATAAGGGTTTTGGTACACAACGGCGAGATAACCGGGACACTGAATAATTACTCGAGAGCAAGGCCGGTAGACAATGCACGTCGTACACGTGGTGCATTGGCTGCCGTCTGTTCTGTTTATTGAATTTACCACCACAGCTCGCTCGTGTTATTATTGTTTTCCTTAGCTTATGATGGCAATTTTCTCAGACCCGTACCTTCCACTGCCGTTTCCTGCCCCGTTTGAATCGACAATTCGGAGATTATTTCGGGCATCGGATTAGATTCGGGAATTGTTTTTTTTAATGGGAAACTGATAATGCCAAAACCATAAATGTTCCTGCCAAAACCAAAAAATGTTCCTGCCAAAACTCTAATATTTTAGTATTCAAAATGATTTTTGTGCACTCGATATATTTTTCTTTTATTACAGAGCAAGTCCCTCAACACTTTAAGGGTTAAACCTCGTTTTGCTACAAACCCATTTCTGCTGTTTCATTCTATCAAACTCATTTGTAATTCTATAATTTCTTTGATCTGATAAAACATTCTTTGCAATTTCCCTTATCATCTCATTTTTCCTGTTCAACCACACAAGCAAATCATAAATAATATTAATAATTCCTAATATTTTTCCTGGTCAAATTAAAAATATTACAGACAACCAAAAAAATTAAGTTCACGAATTAAAAAAATAAGTCTAACACACGGTCTAATTTTAGAATAGCATGTTCCCATCATCATCAAGAATTAAACATCATTGTCAAAAAAGTTTAGAATAGCATGTTCCCCGCCATTACCTGCAAATTGAAAAGACAAGTGATGGATAGAGCATCAAAATTTTGGCCAAAGAAAATAGTAATGGAGTTTACCTTAACTCATTTTTTCAAGCAAAGCACTCCCTGGAAATAGGAGTGTGTTCACGTCAGCCACGTCCACGATGTTTCCTCCTAATATAGGATAACACTTCTTGCTTATCTTTGTACAACATCTCAAAGAAAGTCCAAGCTTGCTCAAACATCTCTTCATTTTGAGAGCTAATCACTTGGAGGAAAGAATTTGACGCGGAGGTACTCCCGATCTGGTCATTTGTTCAACGGTCATTATCTCTTCTTTCGACAAACGACGGCAAGAAGGATGTCCAACCATGTCACTTGAAGGTTCATGATTGTGTGACCCATTTTTCATTTCAATCATCCATAATCCATCATCTTGTCTCTTGCAACGAATTTCAAAAGGACAATTTATAAGGCGGGTTGATGTGTTCCTTTTTCGACGCTCAATTGGGACAAGCCATTTATTCCGATAACAACCACCTCTATCACAACCAAGAGTAATATATCTACCCTTAGTAGAGGTTTTGATAGATATTGCATACCCTTTAATTGCAAAAAATTGTCGAATAGCATCCAAAAGTTCCTTACGGGATTGAAATTTCCAACCAAGCTCTACAAGCATATTATTTTGATTATTTTCTCTCCCTTGATCACTTACCTCAATTCCTCCTTGTTCATGTGCTAAACCAATTGAACTCCCACCTATGCCCTCAACTGTTTGCTCCCCTTGCATTATTCTTACTCACCAAATCTGCATTATTAAAAAAATGATGAGAACAATTTGATTGCATCCAAGTCTAAGAAAAAAAAACTAAAACCCAGTGAAATACAAAAAAATATTTAATGGTGGGAGTGTTGATATAAAGCACTTAGAACACCAATAGAAATTAGGGCCATATATAGAAAAGCTGGGGTAATTTTGTAGTTGGTTGGAACACCAACGGACTGAGTTCCAAATTGAACACCAATAGACTTAATGGTTGGAACACCAAATTTCAAGTCTGGTTAATGCTGAAAATTATTTCGAAAAACATGAACAAAAAATCTCAAAATCCCATTAACCCACATTCAAATCAATCATTATCCGAAAATAGAATGAGAAATGGCTGGATCAGTGTTTCGCTGGAGAAAAGAAGCAGCAGAAATGGGTTTGTAGCAAAACGAGGTTTAACCCTTAAAGTGTTGAGGGACTTGCTCTGTAATAAAAGAAAAATGTATCGAGTGCACAAAAATCATTTAGAATACTAAAATATTAGAGTTTTGGCAGGAACATTTTTGGTTTTGGCAGGAACATTTATGGTTTTGGCATTATCAGCTCCCTTTTTAATGGGGATTGATTTGAATGCGGGTATGACCATTTTTCCATCTCATCCCCATATTCATCCCCATCTTGTTCCCAGTCTCCTCCATACCCCGTCTTCATCTCGTTCTTATGTATTGGTTCATTTTAATTATGTTTTATTTAATTATGTGTTAAGATATTTTAATTTGTGATTTTTAAATAACTATTAAGTGTAATTTTGTTTTTTTTTGTATTGTAATATTTTGGGTGATGAACTTTTATGTTTAAGAGGTTTGTGGTTTGAGATGATTTTTTTATATAGTAATTTTGTAAAAAAAATACTGAATTTGGATCCCCATTTCCCCATTTGGAGATCTTCATTCCTCATTCGGAGTGGGGATGAATATCACAAATCGGTCCCCATTGGAGATCGGGGCAGAAATGGAGGAGGAGGAGGAGTTCGTGGATTGGAGGTGGATATCATAGTATCCAGCTCCACCCCGCAACATTGCCATCCATAGGTCATCCTTTACGGTTCTATTCATTTCAAAATAAATACAAAAAATTTTGATCGACTGTGTAGTACATGTCATTTATTCCAAGATTACTATTTTACTTCTGATTCTGCACTCATCCACGTCATTATCTGCACCAAATCTTGGATTTATTTTGTCTCTGTTGTATTTGGCAGATCTAGTTTCTTGAAAAGCAATCACGGTTGCCCCAGGATAAGCCCCACAGGTCCTTAGGTTGTGACACTCCTACCAAGGGCAACCACCGTGCAAAAAAAATTTAATTTATAGTAAAAAAAATTTTAATGTGCTTCTTTTATGTGTTTCCCTTAATAAGGGCAACGAAATTTTTTTGAGTAATTGGACAACCCAAACCTCAGGGCCAGACTTGGAAGCAATACGTGCACATGCTTGTCATTTGCATAATGCTAGTTGGTGTATTGATTGCATTTTTGTAAAATTTTCTCCAAGCTTTCAGCTATGGTGATCTACGTACATATAACTCCTGGTCAAGTGAGTTACTTCGACTATGATGTTCGTTTCCTCGTTTTGATATTCTCTACTATCAAATATTCCACCGAATAATGTGTTCTGATTTCTTGGCGTAGTTTAAGATTTGGTAATTTCGACTAATGCTTAGTGGTCATTGCCTGGTACCTAGGAGTATGTTCCTACTCTAGGTCTTAGGATCGAAATCTCTTGGAAAAATCTTTCCCTTTGGGCCAGTCGCACAGAGCGGAACTTTGGCTTAAAATGGGTCCCCCGATAGCTGGCGTCAGGATTGGTTCCCCCAGGATTAGTCGTGGTGAATGTAAACTGTCCCCGGACACCTGAGATATTAAAAAAATATTGTTACAGTCCGGACCCGGTTCAGCAAACCGATAGGGTGCATCTACATACCCTAGCCGTGGCACGGTCGGTGGCTTGCCCACCTACGACGTGTGTAAAAATACATTTTCCTTTTAATGTGATTATCAAAAATAGAATAATACAATTTATTGCAGTGAAAATAAATTACTTAACATGGTTTTAACCTTTCTTTAAAAAATCCTTCAATTAACATACCCTGGAATTACTATCTATTACATTGAGTAGATATATCGGGACAAACCTGCTAGAATTATCCAAGCAGCAAATAAAAACATCCAGCGTCTAACTGCAATTAGCATATTAATAACCTGTAAAACAAAGAGGAAACTATTAGCATACAATGCTAATGAACTAACAGTGACCCAAAATAGGTTTTGTTTTCCATTTTGTTTTACAGCCAAAATCTTGGGTCATCATTTAGAAAATGTATATTTTCCTTTCATAAGAAATATTCAGTAAATACCATAAGCTTAAGTAATTTTGTACTTGCTCGTTTCATTCTTAACTCAGTGTTTGTTAAGTTCGTATAGTTTCAGTATTGTGTCAGTCCAGAATCAGTTCAGTGACAGTTCAGTATCAATTAAGTGGCAGTTTAGTATCAGTTCGGTGATAGTTTAGTATTAGTACAGTGACAATTCAGTATCAATATAGTGGCAGTTCAGTATTTGTTTATGTTAACAGTAGTTTCACATATAAATGTGATATTAGTCGTAACGGTGTGGAATATAAGACATTCATTTTTCTTTGATCAGTGATAGTTATAAATAACTGTGAAATCAGTAAAACTATATCGATCTAAAATATCAGTCCAATTTCTCTTTTACTTGCAACAGATCTCTAACAGGTGGGGTCCGAAGACCTAACAGTGGGGACTGAAGTCCTAACAGCATCAACTCGTCAGTTGAGAATCAGCAAGCATCTAGCGGCTGTAACAATAATGGCCCTGTGAGGATAGTTGTCCCTATACTAACATCTTATAACTCACATTACAAACCTCCTTTACATCTGTTGGCTCCGGATGCGATCTGTGCCTTTTAACCGTTTAAAAGCTTTAGTTGAGAAATAGTCCCAAAATACTGTTTATTAACTTTAATAATTAAAAATTTTAGTCTCCCATTTAGGATACTGTTTTTCTATGATATAAAGCAACTTATATTGCAAATATATCCAATGTCTCAATTTTGAAGCAAAATACTTGGTGTAGCTAGATTAACTAGCTCAATACCTTTCGTAAAACTTCAGTGTGACTATTCTTCACTAGTTTGGTATAAAATACATAACTTATATTTTATAATTCCAAAATTCATGATTCTTTTTCTAGAGTGACCCTAAGGCAGAGGATTACATTCTCACCAAACATCATGTCAATATCTTCTATTTAGGTTAGTCAATTAAGCCTATAAACACATACTACTAAGTCTGGACAGAATTGGAGTTTATATCGAAAACATATTTAATTCTCATCATTTTCCAAATAACTATGTCACGTCCGTTCTACTTTAATGATTTAATTTAATTATTGCGATTAATAATTTAATTGTTATAAGTTTAATATTAGAATTGACAAAAATATTATAAGGAAGGGAATAGGTATGCTTATTTAAGTGTATAAGGTCAATTAGTGACTTTTATGAAAGTATAGGTGTCTTAGTGTCTTTTATTAATGGCATTGTTGTAAATGGCTTTTAAGAGGAGGGGTATTATGGCAAAAGAGATTAAAAACCTGATTTGAGGGTATTGAGATGTAGGTTTGGATCAAACTCAATTATGTTTGAGTGTTCTTGAGAGTTCTAGAGAGAACTTGCAGAGAGAGAGAGAGAGGGAGAAGATCAAGAAGACTTGGAAATTCTAGAGAGTTCTTCTAACCCTCAATCGAGCATCAAGTAAGTATCATCTTCCCTAAATCTCGTAATCAAATTCCTATTATTGAAGTCTAGATCTAGGTTTTATGTATTTTTGGATTTTTGGAGATTTGGTAGAAAATCTTTGATTAAAGGCCTTGTTGATGTTTAGAGGCCTTGTAAATGAAGTGTATTCATCCTATCACAGTGTGGTAGGCTTAGGAATGTAAGGTTTTGCTATTTGTAGAGTTTAGATTAAGGTTTGAGAGTTTTGGAGAAGAGTGGGTTCGAGAAATCGCATATAGAACAGCCACTGTTCAGGAACCGGTATGAAGATCGGTATGCCGGCCGGCATGCCGGGCGGTATACCGGTGCCCTACCGGCCCTTGAAAATTTCCCCCCATAGACTTGTTCCTTCCTTAGTGTGTAGAATTGGCCTAACCGGCATGCCGGCCGGCATGCCAGGCGATATACCGGTTTTTGCTCAAATCGGGCAGTAAGTTTTGCCTTATCAAAGATTGAGATTTTTTGGCTTAACCGGCATGCCGGGCGGTACACCTGACCCATACCGGTCCCGTATCGGTCAGCTTAAATTGTGAAAAATTATTGATGGTTGCTCTGGGATCTTGAGGTAAATACCTTAGGGCTTATGTGGACCATGTTTGAGGATTTTAGTGAACCTTTGGAAGTGTTTTTGGGTTTCATTGAAGTGAGGCATTGATGCCTTAGTGTCTTTGAGGATTTTTAAGTGTGGATTAGACCTTAGGGACCTTAAGGTGTCTAGGTCCATATTAATGTTTGATTTCTTTTATAGATGATCTTAGTATATTATATGGATTCTAATCCATTTAAATTTGTATCAGGTGATCATCTACTCTTCCAAGGCTTATGGAGGAGATTGCTTGGCTCATCGTAGGTACTAGGTGAGTTTGTGTTAGATATGAATTTCATTTATTCATATGCGAACAATTTACACGTTTAAGTAAGAGTACTTGAATCTAATGGATTAATCTATAATTATGAAAAGGATGATAAATCAAGTTAAGGTGTCACACCCCGGATTTTCAAACCATTTTTTAAAAACAATTTAAATAAAAGCAGGGGGATCATCACTTGTAGTATCTACACATTCCATTCAGTTCTCATTACACATACATGAATAAATGATACAGTATGAATAGAAAGGCGAAAGATAGACTAAATGTCGCACACGGCTACAACTGAATTGAAAAAAAAAAGTAAGCTAAGAGGGTACATCCCACCCTCGGGAGAAACAGAAAGTACAAAGAAGTCCTGTAAAGTACCATAGAAAATCTAGCAGCTGACTGAGATCCAAAATCAACAATCTTCCTATTCCCAGCTAGCAACCTGAGAGGGGGAGGACCACGAAGGTTTGAGCAAACCACAGCTCAGTAGACAAAATCCCGACCACTACTAAACATGCACAGGCGGTGCATGCCTAGGAGGGTCATCACAAGTAAAAATTGTAGAGGAAGAGCAACTATAGAGGCAACACAATAGTAAAGCTGTGAAGAGAGAGAGAGAGAGAGAGAGAGAGAGCAACACAAGTAAAAAGGGTCAACTACATCGTAGGTCCATTTACTAACCTTCTCAAGTGCAAGGGAAGTATAAGTGTCAAGTCTACACGACTAACCCAACTCATC
Source organism: Monotropa hypopitys (assembly GCA_002855965.1). Classification (NCBI taxonomy): domain Eukaryota; kingdom Viridiplantae; phylum Streptophyta; class Magnoliopsida; order Ericales; family Ericaceae; genus Monotropa; species Monotropa hypopitys. Next base: position 8,886 of record NMUG010010791.1, read on the forward strand.
CTCAAACTGTCGCTACCAATTCTCTACTAAAGGGAAGTAACTAGTCCAGCAGATGAAGCTCTCAAGGGACTACTAGATAAGAGTCCACTAACGTGTGATATACCGTGCAGAAGAAGTCCTAGTGAAGGCATTCCGTTTTATTCATTTTATTCCCAAGACCCCTAGACAAGGCGTCTGATATGTATAGTGTTTCATGAACTAGTAAGTGAGTCTTAACACAACGTTTCTTTGCTTCTCAAGACCCCTGAACAAGGCACCTACTTTGCAAGGACTTCTAAACAAGGCGTCACATAATTATTGTTGATGTATTATTGAACTCCTGAACAAGGCGTCCTATTTCTTTTGTATGATTGGAACCCACAGACAAGGCGCTCCATTTCTTTTTTTGCATTAATAGATTATGGACCCACAAACAAGGCGTCCCACTCTCGAATGAGTGTTTAATATTTGAATTGTAGATGGGGCAAGGCATGATTAGCGGCACATCTACCCACTAACCAGTTCTATCCGATTTTTCCCAAATAACGTTGGGAGGGCTCACATTACCCCCATTGTGCACAATGTCGTGGATGGAGCGACCATCCCAGGACCCACAGAACAAGGCGCCCTGTATCAAATATCAAATATCAGTCCCCATAGATATGCAGTACCGCGGGATAGGGCAAACCCTCCTAACCCAGATGGATTTCATCTCAACCGGAGCCTTGGGGCATGTAACCTCCCAGTCCCGTTAGTTTCCAAGAAACCAAAGAAAAACAGTAAAGTATAGGGGTTGGGACAAAGACCACCCACACCCGAGATGGATCCTCGTACACCAACCGTAACATTTTTATCGTAGGTATCATTTTTGGTGTTGTGTGTGTTAGTTACATCTTTGTTTGGTATCGCCGCTACGAATCCTAGACAAGGTCCGTTCATCATTAGTTCAAGATTGTGCAAGAGTAGCCCTGGTTGGACATATCCTCTTTGTTTGTTTTACATTTAGTGCACTGACGAATCCCTTTGATTTTTATGCCACAAGCTCAACCTTGACGTCGTCAAGGGAGACTATCACACGCGATCATTTTATTTCGGTTGGTCATCAAGTTCGGCTAATCATTATAAGTACATATTATAAATATACGTAGAGGTGTAAGAGTCTATGTCTCCAACCTTGGCGACGCCAAGTGAGACTTCATGTAACCAATAAGATCAGCACTTTACCCGATATCACTCTTTGATCTCAATTTCATCGATATGTTTCATTTAAGGATTTTTGGTAAGTTCTTCGTATACTTGTCTCATAAACTCCGTTGGCACCATTTTGACCCGACCCAACCAATGACTTGTCAACCCAAGTCTCACAACCATTCAATGACGAAAAATTTTCACTAAAAGAACATTCGCGGCTCATGGGGTCATTTTGTCGAACGCTTAATGTCATCAAATTCCTAGGAGAGTCCACCTAGTCAAACAACCGCAATTTGACCTCCAACTAACCAACCCCTCGTTGCATGATCATTATACCCGTTCTAATAGTCTCACGGTATACAAATCGATTCATTAGGTCAAGTAATCCTAAGGGTCACTAAAATGTCACACGACCACAATTTAACGGGGGAATCCTATCACGAGAAATAGAACTGCACACACGCACACACACACATTTAATAGAGGTCAAGAAGTTACCCATCGGAGCAAACCACCGTCGCCGTCGACAAAGCAACACGGTCACACTTCCATCGTCGTAGCCAATCCCTGCACGTACAAACAGGTACAACTAATCATACGCCCGTAGATACAGAAACCCGCACACATAGACCAAAAGCATAGCATATACCTCGTACATTCGTTAAACCACCGTTGTCGCACCTGTACGGCGTGGCCACGCGAACACCGTCTGTCGCATCACCGCTGCGCCAACCGCCAATGTAATGACCCGTCCCGAAAAGATAGTATTTTAATACTTCCCGGCTAT
>NMUG010010792.1:0-10841 GCA_002855965.1 Monotropa hypopitys
GGCAAGTACCTCCGGCAAGTACCTCCTACAGCGGCAGGCAGCGCTCTGGCAGGCACCTCCGACAAACCCGTGGCCCGGCCTCCTCCAAGGAAGGACCTGCTCTGATACCAATGTAACAAATGCTTGGGTAGAACTCACCCCCAAAAGCTCCGGCAAGTACCTCCTACAGCGGCAGGCAGCGCTCTGGCAAGCACCTCCGACAAACCCGTGGCCCGGCCTCCTCCAAGGAAGGACCTGCTCTGATACCAATGTAACAAATGCTTGGGTAGAACTCACCCCCAAAAGCTAGCTATTGAGGGGAGGGTGCCCAAACATTTATTAACCCCACACTAGAATCTCATACTTCCAATGTGGGACAAGTCTCATACCTTGCATTGGGTCATAACATAATCATATCAGGACGCACATGCCCATACCACCTCAAACTGTTACGAGCCCTGGGTAGAACTCACCCCTGAAAACCGGCTTACAAGGGGAGGGTGCCCAGAGGATTATAAACAAGACTACACTCACCTTATTAGGCGATGTGGGATGTAACAGACCACCACGCTCCGCATCCGACGCCCACGGCGGCTTACCACGCTCCCGTTCATTGGGGACTCGGTGGGTTCCGTTTCGTCCGTGTGGTGTCGCAGGCACCCCGTCTAGTCCGTGTTGCGCGGGCGGACTCTGTGGTCTGGCTCTGATACCATTGTTACGAGCCCTGGGTAAAACTCACCCCTGAAAACCGGCTTACAAGGGGAGGGTGCCCAGAGGCTTATAAACAAGACTACATCCACCTTATTAGGCGATGTGGGATGTAACACAAACGGTCTCGTCTCATCTTACCTTCAATAAATGTCACTACTAAATTTTTCTGTATCAATTATTTTCGTTTTTATTTTTTCTTGCAGCAACTTATCCATCTCTTAGTCGTTTTTCTAAAAACGTATAACATTTGGTTTCATAGCAGCTCCTATAGCAATGCTATGAACTTTTCCTTTTACATCAATATAAAATCGCCCAATCGTACAAACCTTCTAATGCGCTCCCACCATTTCGTCAACCCTACTCTAAAAGAGTGACTCCCAAAGATGTTTTCCAGAGATTGGCGGAGAAAGAGAATTGGTTTCAGGTTTACCTTACTCTGAACATTCAAGCAGAATAAAGCAAAAGTGAAAAGAAAAAGGAAAAACACAGTAATAGTAGCCAGTCATTCTAGTTAATAATCAAAACTAGTCACCTGGTTTCTGCAAAACCCCTGGTTAGATGGAATTACGAAACAATAACAGGGGGAAAAGACAATATAAAAAAAAAATTTAAGCACATCACCAGAATGAGTTACATAAACATAGTTCAGTCCAACTGTGATTCAGACAAAGTTGACATCATTGTATCTCTCTACCAGACACGTCAGATAATTTTTTTGACATGAAAACCTTAGACGAAGAACAAGGATAGTGTACTCTTCCTCCTTTTCCAAAGGTGTTGGTTCTAAAGAGACGTGTTCGAAGAGTGAGATCATCCGAGGGGTAGTATTGAGTAATGGCTGACCTCACCATTGAGGTGGTGAGGCAGTCGCAAGTGCATTATTGCACCATTGCACTTTAGCCCCTCGCGATTTGTACATTGAGGTATAACCTTATCTAGACACTAAGCAGTACATTGAGAAAAAGAGAGAAAAAGAGGACACAAAACCTTAGCCTCTTCCATCTCACTACTAGCATTGTCAAGTCCATCCAACATAGAAGAGTCCTTGCTAACTAGTGAAACCTGAAAAAATATACTATTTCAGTTGTACAACATCGTAGTCAGCAAGCAAACAGAAAACAATTCGGAAGAAAAGGCTGTACCAGGATTGGTGTTAGTTGTCCTTCCAAGTCTAGGAGACCTTTCGCAAATGCAGCTGCAGACATCTGCCAACACATATTTAACAAATGAAGTTGTGATAAACAGTGCAAAAAAGCCAGTGATGTGTTTGCAGTAACAAAAAAACAAATATGACAAAGGGCTTCTGGATGAAAAGGAATTGGAGCACTCACTCGACAGTACAAAATAAAAAACAAAGTTGGAGCACAAATAGGAGGGCAATTTGGATAAACTACAAAGACTCCTATAAATACCTCAAGACACTATACCTGCACGCGACCCTCGTCGGAGCTGTATATCTTAAGATCATGACGATATGTACTGTGGAGGCGAAGCAAGCCAGTACCTTCACCTGAAATTGCAGAATAAGAAGTTGCAAAAAGAAAAAATCAGCTACAACTATTATCATGACAAATCGACTGGACTGCACAAAGAAAAAATCAGACTTCATAAAATGAAACGACAACTTTGCAAGATGAATTTGTTTGGGTGGAAACTAGAATTCACAGAGATATGTGCTACTAATTATGCACAAAGTATAATCTTCAGTTGACTGCTTGTCTAATATGGTACCAATGATTGAATACAAAGAAAGAAAAGCAATGAGTAAATGTATTGCAAAACATAATCTAAACAAGAGAACAAGATTAAGCTATATATGCTAACCATAACAACCTGAAACAAAAACTGATAAAGCCAAAGGGCTAGACTTAAGATAAAAGATAAATGACGCTTAACAAAAATGCTCATTCACAATTGCAACGGTGGTTTCGGGAGGTCCGAGGTTCAAGTCTATCAGATTGTGTGGCAACTATGGTGGTATGGAGGCATTTGTCCCAATAGCAATCCATTCTGCATGTTTATATTTGCCAAGGAGAGCCCACGAAACATTGGAGACTTACGAGTACTTGATAGTAGAGCCCAACATCAAAGTTTGATTAGTCAAGACAATGAGAAATATGAAATGAAAGTATGAAACACTAATCAAAGCAGCACTAATCTAAGTCAGAAGCAGCTAGCACTGAACAAGACTATCAGCTTCCTATCCCCGCAACGATATCTACTGCTTATTTTCTGTTCAAAGAAACCTGCTAAACTTTTATTACATTCCAATGGAGCACAAATACCTAAGACAACACACACAGAAAAAAGACACAATAGTGCGATATATTACAAGTTTTTTGCAAATTAAACATCCACTCGTGAGGTGTTGACAATCCATGTAGATAGGTCAACAAGAGCAACACCACTGTTGCATGTCATAATAACATACTGAAATTAACCTCGTCATTGGTAGAGTTTTCCCCGCATTGATTAATAATTACCTTCAAAAATAAGTATATGAGACTGGGATGCCTCTCCACTCATTGTCAATTGGTTTTGTGTTGAATGCTTTAACAGAGTATCACACCAAGAGTTTCGGAGGCTTTTGGACAACACTCTCTTGGTAGATTTCCTTGTTGGTTGTGCCTTAAGTGCACGTTGTTTCATTATCATGCATGTGTTATGGACCCGTTGTTTACCTCTCCACATGCGGGTCCGAGGTCACATGTGCGGGAGAGTGTTAGAGTTTGTCCCCGTCGATTAATTATTACCTCCAAAAACTAGTACATGAGCCTGAACGGATTCTCCACTTGATAGCCTAAGGCTATAATCCACAGAATTCAAAGGAAAGCAAAACACCCTAATTTGGATGCCTGATTGACTTTGTATTAAACTCAAGGAAGAATTACAACTTGGGGAAGAAGAAATGAAGAAAACTGGTATTAAACTCCCCGCACCCTCTTCTTCTATCTTCTATCTTTTATCTACTTCTCCCTTCACGTGGCACATGCCACCTCCTTCTTTGCCGCCAAAACAGAAACTAAAACAGAAACTTAACAGAAAAATGATAGCAAGGAAAAGACAAAAAAGGACCATATTAACTTATGAATTATGTGGCGTATCATTCTCACCCCCTTAAGAACCAACTTGTCCTCAAGGTTGGAATGATGGAAATTGCTGCAGCAACTTGTAGAGAGGCTCCCAAGTGGCATCTTCTGGCACTGTGTTAGACCACTGAACTAGGACCATAGTGATAGGTTTGTTGTGCCTATTTTCCATTCTAGCTAGAATAGCCATAGGTGCCACATGGAGTTGTCCTGTAGTTGTTGGCATTGGCAGATTTAGGGCAGCTTGAACAGAGTTTCCCTTTTGTTTCTTGAGCTGTGGAACATGGAAGACAGGATGGAATTTTTAGTCTAATGGTAGTGCAAGTTTATAAGCTACAGGCCCAACCCTCTGAAGTACTTGGAATGGGCCAAAGTACTTCGGAGCTAGCTTGGCATTGGCCCTTTTTGTCACGGAATATTGCCCATATGGTTGTAGCTTGAGAAACACCCAATCCCCCACTTCAAATTCTCTCTCCTTCCTATATTTTCAGCCATTTGTTTCATCCTTTGCTGAGATAGCTATAGACGTTCCTTTAGTATATTCATCATGGTTTGTCTGTCTTGAAGTGTTGTATTTACTGCCTCAATGGGTGTAGTACCTGGTACATAATCCTTCCAACTAGGGGGTGTTTGTCCATACAATGCCTCATAGGGAGTGATACCAGTTGAGACATGGTAAGTGGTGTTGTACCACCATTCTGCCTGAGGAAACCAGTTCATCCATTGCTTAGGCATATCCCCAATCATGCATTTCTAGGCACCTATTTACCACTTCTGTCTGGCCATCTGTCTAGGGAAGGTAGGATGAACTGAGACACAACTCAGTACCCTACAACTGGAACAATGACTTCCAGAAGGCACTTGTGAAAACTGGGTCTCTATCAGAAACAATGGATGTCGACATACCATGTAGCTTGTAGATATTGTCCAAGAAAGCTTGTGCCACTTCAGTTGCTGTGTAAGGATACTACTTCCATTTGAATTAGATAACCCTTCCACAAGATCCATGGAGATATTTGACCAAATCCTTGTTGGAATTGGAAGGGGCTGCAGCAGTCCTGCAGGTGCAGGTTTGCTTGTCTCAGACTTGTTCCTTTGGCAAGTGTCACAGCTTTCCACAAACGTTTGTATCTCCTTGTACATTCCCTTCCAATGGAATGCATCCTTAATCCTTCTGTAAGTACTCTCAACTCTTGAGTGACCACCAACTGCACTACTGATGGTCATACTGATGGTCAGTGATGAGTTTCCACTTGAAGGTCAAACAATTCCCTACCACTAATTTGGATTTGTAGTATAGAAGACCATGTTGTAGTTGATATTTATGATGGTTGTTGAAATCAATATTCAGCTCAACTATCAACTTCTGCAGATCATTGTTTTGTGCTACACTATCTTTTAAGTCCTGGACCCATCCACTCAAAACCACTGATATAGCTTCCAACTCAGTCTCTTGGTCTGTTAAGTGCTCCACTCTTGATAAAGCATCAGCTACCCTGCTGTCCACCCCTCGTTTGTAAATGAATTCATAGTCAAATCCCATTAGCTTGGTTAACAATTTTTTGTTGCATAAGTGTAGTTATCTTCTGTTCCATTAGGTATTTGAGGCTCAAGTGGTCAGTCTTGACTTTGAAATGATGTCCCAACAGGTAGTGCTTCCATCTATGGATGGCCATAACCATTGCAAGTGGTTCCTTTTCATAAGTGGACAGACCCAAGTTCTTAGGTGACAGAGCTTTGCTATAATAAGCAATGGGTCTACCTTCTTGCATTAACACTGCTCCCACACCCTTCCCATAAGTATCACATTGAACAATAAATATTTTGGAATAGTCTGGTAAAACTAAGACAGGAGTAGTAGTCATTGCAACCTTTAATTGGCTAAAGGTTGCCTCAGCTTCAGTTGTTCACACAAAGGCATCTTTCTTGAGTAAATCAGTCAATGACTTGCTAATCTTACCATAGTCTTTAACAAATCTCCTGTAGTATCCAGTCAAGCCTAAGAAGCCTCTCAAAGACTTGGTGGATTTTGGACTGGGCCAAGTTTGCATGCTAGCAACTTTACTGCCTTCTGCAGATACCTCATTCTCATTGATGACATGCCCCAAGTACTCTATTTCAGTCTGACCAAAGACACATTTAGAAGCCTTAGAATAGAGTTGTTCTCTTAACACCTTGAAGGCATTGGCCAGATGTGATAGGTGTTCAGGCCAAGATTTGGTGTACACTAAGATATCATCGAAGAATATCAGGATAAATTTCCTAAGGTGTGGCTTGAACACATCATTCATCAAGCTTTGGAATGTTGAGGGCGCATTTGTGAGACCAAATGGCATAACCAAGAATTCTTAATGTCCTTCGCGAGTCCTAAAGGCTGTTTTCTCAATGTCCAAGGGGTCCATTCTGATTTGATGATAACCAGACCTAAGATCTAAATTAGAAAAGTATGTAACCCCTTGTAACTCATCAAGAAGCTCATCAAGAAGCTCATCAATAACAGGTATGGGAAACTTATCCTTCATAGTCTATTTGTTTAAAGCCCTATAGTCCACACACAACCTCCAGTTATTGTCTTTTTTTTCTACCAACAACACGGGAGGAATATGGACTAGTACTAGGCTTTATCACCCCTGTTTGTAACATCTCTCTCACAATCTTCTATATCTCAGCTTTTTGAATGATATCTATAGGGCCTGGAGTTGGGTGGTTGGTTTGAGGGGTATTTTGTGGTCTTGAGTTCTAACAGGAGGTAGACCTTTTGGTTCTTCAAAAATGTCATCAAACTGGGATAATAACTGAGTAAGTTCTGGTTGTACCTATACTGAGGTGTTGTCTGTCAATTGGGTAACCATACTGCCCCCTCCTAGAATACTGCAGAGTTGTGCTAACATCCCTCGAGGCTTTCCTTTCAGAAGATTTTGCATTTGTGCAGAAGTAACCTGTTGTAGTTCCACAGAATTACCACCCCTTAATACATACTTTTTACCATGTGCTTGGAAATCCATTTTCAGCTCCTTAAAATCCCATAGAACTGGGCCCAGTGTTGTCAGCCATTGGATTCCTAGGACCATGTCACACCCACCAAGGGGAAGTAACCTCACTTCAGCTTGAAATTCTGTCCCTTGCATACACCATTTGAGTTAGGCACCACTGCCTTGCTGATCAATTTGGTGCCATCTGCCACCACCACTGTTAAAGGTTAGATGTGTTGGATGTTTTGGCCTGATCTCTTTGCCATTATTGGGTCCAAGAAGTTGTGAGTACTCCCAGAATCTATAAGTGGTGACTGGACACTTTTTATCTTCCCCTCAATCCTCATAGTCCTGAAAGAAGGTAACCCAGAGGTGGCATGCACTGAGATGTGTAGGTCCTCCTGTTGCGTTGGTTGGTCCAGTTTCTCAACTCCATCGCTATCCTCCTCTCCTTATTCCTCCTTCTCAATTGCTAGCATAAACAATTGTTTTGTCTTGCATACATGCCCCCTAAAATATTTCTCATCACAACCATAGCACAGCCCTTTTTGTCTCTTGTCTTCAATGTCTTTAGATATTAGTTTGAGCACTGGAGGAAAAGTCTCCAAGGGTTTGGGTGAAGGGGTGACAGGGTAAGTGTTTCTTGGATATAGGGTCTAGTGGTATGGTTGTTTGGATATGTTGGTGGAAGAACTAGTTTGATATGGGGTGGAGAATGGGTTTTGAGTTGTAAGTAGTAGTTCCTTTGGTTTTTTTTAGAGCTTCGGTGGATTGTTCTTGTAATCTGGCTAGCCCCGTGGCCTGGGAAATAGTGGTAGGACTGAACATTTGCACTCATGCCTTAATCTCTTCCTTTAATCCGCTGATGAAACAGCTGACAAAAAAGGCCTCTCCCAGCTTAGTAGTTTTATTGGCTAACTCCTCAAACTTCTCCTACTGTGGTAGTCTGTTTGAGTTTGGTTAATTTCCCTACGGCATCATCATATACACTTTCATTAAAAACGAGCTACTAACGCAGCCTTAAATTCTCGCCATATCCTAACTGTATGAGATTTCTCAAACCATGTGAACCAACTGATGGCCTTATCCTCTAGAAGAACGGCAGCCAACCTGACCTTCTGGTTTTCTTCAATGGTATGAATCTCAAAAAAATTCTCACAATGATAAATCCATTCATCAGGGTCATCCCCTCCAAACCTGGGAAAATCAATTCTAATGAATCTATGATTTGTCCAATTACCTCTGAAATTATTCTCTCCTCCATTTCTCATGTGAGGTTGAAAATTTAGTCCACGGTTAGCAACTGAGGAAGAAAGACTACTGTTTACCTGAACTTCAAGGCCAATGCAGCCACCAAGTTTTTGATCTCATCTAGTGCCTCATTTTGTCGATCTACGGTGGCGACGTGTTTTCAAAGAGCCAACGACTGGATTTCTAAATTGGTCCTCAATTGGTTTACTGCTTCTTTGATTCACTTAACATCCTGTGATCTAGTACCTTCCGCCATATCACTGTTCGTCGATTGGTCGAGAATCGACCGCTCTGATACCAATGATAGCCTGAGGCTATAATCCACAGAATTCAAAGGAAAGCAGAACACCCAAATTTGGACGCCTGATTGGCTTTGTATTAAGCTCAAGGAAGAATTACAACTTGGGGAAAAAGAATGGAAGAAAACTGGTATTAAACTCCGCACACCCTCTTCTTCTCTCCTCTATCTTTTATGTACTTCTCCCTTCACGTAGCACATGCCACCTCCTTCTTTGCCTCCAAAACAAAAACTTAACAGAAAAATGATAGCAAGGAAAAAGCTAAAAAGGATCCTATTAACTTATAAATTATGTGGCGTATCACCACTCATTGCCAATTGGTTGAGTTGGAGGCTTTAACAGTCACCATTCTAGAAAGTGACAACATCAATAACAACACGTCATCCCATCCATTTTATTCACTAAACCACAAGAGAGAAATGAGAGATTCCAATACAATGGCTCAAAATAATTGTCTTTGTGGCAAACACTTGAATTTGCGGAGAGACCATGCTAATCTTCTCTGTATCGTTCCAATTTTTGATTCGGCTCATTTGCAGCCCTATTCCACCATCTAAATGTTGGGAAGTGCCTTGAATTTGGTTTTTCGGCAGAGTTACTGGTCTCGAGAGAGTTGAGGTCACTCGAGCGACTTCGATCTCGCTCGAGCGAGAGTTCCTTCGCTCAAGCGATTTTTGTGTGGAATGAGCAGTTTTGGCCGATTTCCTTATTCGTTTTGGAAAAAGTATTGGGATTATTTCGTTTCCTATTTGGTTAGGGTTCTTATGGAAATATCTTATATATATTGGGTCACATATATTGATTTGGTTAAGATGTACATGTAATAGCATCAGGGTTTCGGTCACTATAGAGTGTGAGGTACTCGATTGCTATTGGTCTCTTCATTGGGTCTTTATTTGGGATTCAGAGTGCTTCAATTTGTGGAGTTACGGCATAGCCGACTCCATTGTAATCTTGCTTCCTTATTATAGTGAATACTCTATCGCTCTTTGTCTGTAGACGTACTCTTTGTTTTGTGCTTGGGGGAACCATGTATAGCGTTGTGTTCTCGTGAGATTACCTTTGTTTATCCCTTCGCGTTCTCTTTTATTTTATTTGATTCGTGGGAGTATTTTTCCCAACAATAGAAGGGTAGAACAAAATAAATAAATAAACCTGACATGTGACCCCTGAAAAGCAAACGCCATAGCAAGTACCATACAATATAGGGCCACTCATACTTATCAGTGTCCCTGTTTATTTTGCAATTGATCAAGCAACGTGATCAAAAAAAAATTCAAAGACAATGAAAATGAAAAAAGATAGATGTCTGTACTCCTACCAAATAAGAAGTCAAATAAAGTTTTTTTATTGCAATGGTCATCCTGCCATTTTCCATCTAATAATTTAGTTAAGATCCACAAAGTTTAATCTTGAGAAATTGTTTTATAGGTTTTAACCTGGATACATGTTATTGCGGAAATATCTACCCAGCTCCTCAGCCTGCCAAAAAAGAGCAGCATTTATTAATAAACAAGAACAATGGTACAGATTCATTAGCCATTAACCAATATGTGTGATACAAAAATAAGAACACAACTCGGTAATTCTGAAAGACAACAAACATATAGTACGGATATAAATGGAAAAGGAGACTATCAGTAACAATTGAATGATGAGATAGAAAACTAGCACCTGCTTTCTGCCAGCATGTGTAAGGACACCCCCATATTTAAGAACCATTAGTGCTTCAACAGGTCGTTCTTCTTCACCTTCCCCGTTGCTTTTAGCCACTTTAACCCACTTCAAAGGCTTTAATTGAACCTTCCTATAAATGCCAGAGAAATGTCCCCCCTGGATGCCAAAACATTGACAGTAAACAAGCAGAAGACATTGAAAGTTTGAGCTCTGGTTCCGCATCTAAGAAACTGGAGAAAGTTACCTAAATCTAAGTAAAAGGTAAATGTCTTAACCCTGCCTTCATGAATGGTCAGACATTTAATACCAGTTGAAGCATATTGTTGCCGGGTATGTCAAAGGCAACTAATCGGTAGAAAGAGTGTCTACGGAACTCAAGTGAGACAGAAGACCAGTACTAACAATATGTTCTAGAGTCTTTTTAGTTCATTCAGCCATCTAAGTTAGCTACATTGATCTTAGCAACTGATGCATAAACATGAATCCGACTTCTAAGTGAGTGAAAAGGTGACTTCTTTTATACGATTACAACCAATGAGAAGTGTGACTGAACAGGAAACTACCGAAGTCATAATTCAAAAGACTACATATGAACATACTGTAAAGTTTCAAACAAAGAAGAAGAAAGAAAGCGAGTCTCGAATAAATTTTTTCATTCTCTGTTCGAGACAGTGCTGTACAATGTTATGTATAAGAGAGTAAAACTACAAAGACTAAACTACCCCTAGGAAATATATACATCACAAATAGACCCTTAACTTATAACTTAACACATACCTCTTCAAGCACTGCTTTAACTTGACGAAGTTTTTCAGCATGCTCAATATCTTCTGCTTCACTATCACTTTCACGGTCAGGTCTAG
>NMUG010010793.1:0-10840 GCA_002855965.1 Monotropa hypopitys
TATGGGAGCTCCCTCTCTCATGCTCTCTCACTTCTCTCTTGGATTCGAAGGCCAATCAGGCTCCGGTTGAAGTTTTGTGAAGAAGGAACGTTGTTCCCCGCGGCAAGGGCTTTCCGACAACATAGGTATCGACGTCATCCTCTTGGGATTCCGGGTAAGTTGATTTTGAAAGTGGGTTTCTCATGTTGGTTGTTTAGAGACTTGTATTCTCATCGTCGCAATCTTTCCATTGATGTGCATAAGTTCGTCAGTGCCGATAACTCCGTGACTAGGGTTTTCTGCAAGCTTTGGACTTGAGGTAAATACGCCTCTATCTTGTGCTCGTGTGATTGTGTTAGGTCACCTAAATGGTTTTCAAGAATTAAACTCAAAGAATTTCTATAAAAACTATGTTTTGGTCATGAAATTTACATGTTTTGATTGAATAAAATTGGAAGCATCCTTGTATTGGAATTGAGAGTTCTTGGTGATTCTGAGGATATGTGATAGTCAATTTCATGTCTAGAACTTGTAATTGAATTATTAGAGTTTGATGGAAATTTGGGGGTTTTGTCCTAGGTGTTAAATTAGTGGAATTGAGCGGTGATCTTGTGCTCGCTAGGTGTTTGATAGAATGTCCGAGAGACTTACGAGTATAAGTCATGCTTTCCTAGAGTTGTTGAATTTTGGTTAGACACTTGTGTGTGGTCTTGGAAGGATTGGGAGATCTCACCTAGGCCCTTGTGTGTGTCCTTGAACTTATGGGTGATGGATTGGATGTTGGATTAGGTGTCCTTGGTGACTAGGACCCTTGTGTGCCCTTGTGCACTCTAGGTGTTTGGTGAAATGCCTTAGTGAAGAGGATTGGGTATCGATGTGTGAATTCGTCACACTTAGGCGGGAACTCGTCACCTTGAAGTAAATTCGTCACTAGGATTGGGAAACTCGTTCCCTTTGATTGAACTCGTCAATCTCGTAAATTTACCTATTAAACAACCAACCAAAATAACGTGGTGTGTGATGACCAAATGATATGGTCCTTGATTGTTGTGAGTTGGTGCATTCCTCGTGGCATCTCGTAACTTTGGTGCATCCCTCGTGGCACTTCGTGTGATGGTACATCCCTCGTGGCACCTCGTGTGTTAGTGCATCCCTCGTGGCACTTCGACGTGAGTTATTCGGTCATGGAATTTGTTGAGGCGACTATAAATCGATCCCGGGCTTAATGGTTTTCCAAATTGGTTTTTAATGTGATGGTCCATGTTTGGGGTAGGCCGGTCCTTACTCGTGGGACAGTTCGAGACTCATGTGACTCTTTTAATGTATAGTCTACGTTGGAGTAAGCCGGCCCTTATTTAGTGAGGCAGTCGAGACTCGTGTGACTTGGTTTCGAATTGTGTTAAGCCGGGAGTCAAACAAACTAAATCAACAAGATAAATCAATTCACCAATGTGTACCTATATAGATACGTATATAGAGAAAATGGAAGAGTAGTCGATGTGTGACATGGTTCGGTGAATTGTGGATGTAAGCTAAGTCGTGAAATTAGCTAGTAGATTCGATGTGATATTTGGCTTGGTGTGCCATAGTTGTAAACGGTGCCGTTAAAGATGGGTTGTGTTCTTGGGAGTGTCTTCCCTAGATAGCTTGATAGTAATGCGGCATCGTCATAGTACGGTCATGGTTGTGATCCTTGGTCCTTGCGGCCTCCGTTCTAGTGTTCGGCGCCGAGTTGCGTGGATAATGGGGTACTTGGTACAGAGAAGGTTTCGACTTATGTTGTTGTTGGCCTTGAGTGAAATTGAATGGTTGGTCTTTCTCTTTGTGCACTCGTGTAGATGAGAGTCTTGGTTAGACTCATGAGTTGTGGCTTTAGAAGTGACTTGGTAGTGGTGTTTGAGAATGTGTGAGCATGGCATGCTTGGGATTGCATCATAAGGATTCACACCACTTGCACATATCACCATAATTGCATTTGCACTTGATAGGTGCATATTTGCTGGGTCTTTATGACTCAACATTCTTTTTACAGTTTTATACAGGTTTGCATGGTTTGGCAGCTTATAGCCAGGAGTTGGCTTTGGCTTGCTCCACTTCCCCTTTTTGTGAGAAGCATCGCATTATATCCCTTTCATATTCCATGTTGTATCATTGTAATAAAATCCCCTTTCCACTTTCTTACTTGTAATTGAGTTTCAATTCAAATGAAAAAGGATTGTTTGTAATTCCATTTTAAGCATGTTTTATGTAAATGCTTGTAAAGAGGTATGTTTTGCAATTCATGGCCCCTTGTCTTGTAGTTTGGTTAATATGGTTTTATAGTGAATCATTCTTTTATTCTATTTCAAAAAAAATGATTTGAAAATCCTGGGCCTGATAATTTATCTAAATATTCATTAAATTTCATTTGGAACCAAATTAATACCATTTCCCTTGAAATGATATTCCTATTGATCATTCTAATCAATTTCCAAAATCATTTTAATTCGTTCTCGAGCCTCCCCGAGATGAGTTTTGGTGTCACGGAGAGTTGAGTATGTTTGGAATGGGAATTTATGGTGTTCGTGGATGTTCGGGTGATTGTCACGAGTGTTTGGCAATCACCATTCTAGAAATAAAATCTTCCTTTTTATTCCCTTCATTTCAAAATGTGACCTGGTCCCTCTCCCTTCCATTTCGATATATGTCCTAAAGGGGGGGGGGCTTGACCAATTGTCATTTCGATATGCAATGGAAGCATATCGAAATGCTCCTTTGCATTTCTTCAGCAGTAGGTTCCATGCCGTTTGTATTTCGATATGCTTGGTAAGCATATCGATGTGTCCCTTTGTAATTCCAAGTCAGTAAGTTCTCCCCTTTGTTGCATTTCGATATGTCATCTGTATATATATCGAAATACATCATCCTGTTATCCTATATCGAAATATTCTTATTTCGATATGCATAGTGGGCGCATATCGAAATGACATTCCTTCTGCCTAACTTGCATGTTAGTGTATTTCGATATGCCATGGTGGGCATATCGAAATATGGAGTCCTCTACACAAAAATACTTTTGTAGCATTTTGATATACCAACATGGGGTATATCGAAATGCATTGTTATTCGGGCAAAAGAAAGGCTGTTGTATATCGAAATACAACTAATGTATTTCGATATGCCCTTCATTAAGGGTATTTTTGGAAGGATTTTTGGACACCTATATAAAGCATTCTATTACTCAACCCTAAACACAAATCAGTTCAAACATCATCACCATCAACCTCCATGCCTCCTTCTCCCCCTCTCCCATGTTTCTCTCTCTCCCTCTACTCTCTCTCTCTTGATTTCTCTCCTTGTTTGAAGGTTTTTGAACAAAAACCACTCACAAACCTTCTTCCCCTCACCTCCCTCTATACATTGACGGGCTTAGTGTGGTGGCTTGTGTGGAAGAACTCTCTTCTAGAGTTTCCTTGGTGACTTGCTTGTGAGGTAGAGTATTTCTAACCTTTGTATATATGTTCTAGGTAGTCTCCTTCCCCCTCCTTCAAGCAAGTATTTGAAGTATGCATGTCTAGGATTCGTTTTGGTTTCCTAAGTTATATGTAGTGGGTTGAGAATGAAATTGGTCGTGGATATGTTATTCCTATGACTTCAATTTAGTGTTCCTAAGCATAAATTTGAAAAGCCCCAATTTTTACTAAAACCCTAATTTTGACCTAGTTTGACTAATTGGGGGAAATTGTCCATTGAGCTTGGAAATATTAAATTGGAGCCTTTAATCATCAATTGGTATATCGATACCTTATAAAAATGTCGAGTTTTGGTCGTTGGCCCAAATATTGGAAATCTTGCGAAAGTGGGAAGTTGAAATCAATTGTGATTTAACATGAATTTTGATCCTTGAGTTGGCTATACATTATGGGATTTTGATCCCTGAACGTTTACGTTCACGACATTGCGCAATGGGGGTTTGACTAGACCCTCCCGTCGAATCGGGTAATTCTAGGAAATATACGATTAGATTATTGACGAGCTTCTAATTCATAAATCAATAGCCTAAACTCATTTATAATGGTTTGACCTTATATTGATAAGGAATTGAGAAATATCATTTGGAAAACCCTTATCTTGATAAGGTGTATTTTGACACGATTATTTGTTATGATGGAAATTTGGAATCAAATGGCTCCTTGGAAACTATTCTTGGAAAACTTACTCACACTTGGCTATCTTATGTTGGAAACCTATCGGACTCTTATGCATGCATAGTATTCTATCTCTCTTTATATTTTTCTTGCCCAAGTACACCTATTGCATATATTATTGTTTAGATTTCCTCTACTAGGCATATGCATAACCCTCTATTTTTATGGAAGGATCACTTGGCATAATTTGGAGGTGGAGCTCCAAGACTTGGAAGAATTTGAAGAACTCATTTATTGTAATGCATTTTAATTACCTTTCCGCATTTTCTCTTTAAATTTCTGTAATATTTAAACTAGATGCATTTACTCTTTGTTCATGGTTTGGGCATGTGATTTGACGTGCATGTGATGTTGGGATTTTATATTGTAGTGTTTTATTTTAAAATGCTCTAATATCCATTTCAAAAAAATGGTTTAAATTCCGAGGCCGTTACATTACCGCACTTCAATATTTTATTCTTTATTTTGGATGAACTTTATTCTGTTTGAAAAACTCTTTGGCTTTATTCTATTTTGTTCGAAAATCACTCTTATACCTAGGAATGTAAACGATTCAGTTTGGTCGAATTTGTGGAAAAATATAAAATCGAATTGATAATTTCGGTTTGTATTTTCAATGAACCAAAACCAACCAACATTATGTATAAACCAAACCGATATGTGTTGTATGGTTCGATTCG
This sequence comes from Monotropa hypopitys, assembly GCA_002855965.1. NCBI lineage: Eukaryota > Viridiplantae > Streptophyta > Magnoliopsida > Ericales > Ericaceae > Monotropa > Monotropa hypopitys. Next base: position 4,847 of record NMUG010010793.1, read on the forward strand.
GTGCGGTTTATTCGGTTCTACTTTTTTTAAATAAGTACCAAAATGTATCAAGCAAAGATTAATAGAAAGAAAAATCATTAGCAAACAAATTCTTCTAATTTCTTCAGTGTTAATTTTATTCACATTTTTCATCAGTGTGTCCATAAGTCCTAAATTTATTCACATTTTTTTTTCTATTTTGAAGAATTTTTTCTTCTTCATCTACCATTTACTATATTTTAAATTAAAAATTAATGTTATTCGGTTGGTTCCAATTGATTTTGGTTTTGAAAATTAAAAATTGGCACCAAATCAAAAACCAAAATTTCTTTTTTTAAAAACTAATCAAATTATTTTAAAACAAAAAAACTAGTCAAATTTGCCAATTCGGTTGGGTCCGATCAGTTTAATCGGTTTTCAATTTTACTTACATCCCTACTTATACCCCAAATATTATTTCCTCCTTCAGGTATCAATATAACTGTGAAAACATATATAAGCCGTCTTCAATGCATATCTTATAGCATTCTTTCATTGCATGGTCTAGTGTGATTTTACTAATAATTAATTCTTACATTATATTCGTAAACACCACTATGTTATCTAACTTATTCTTCAAAATAATTTTTAGTTTTGAATTAAAATCTAAAATCTTTATTTTATAAGCTAAAACGTGAAATCTGACCAAACTAATTCCACTACGGAAAAGGCCCACATTAACCTCTAACTAACAGAACGGTGTAAAGTAAACACTTTGATTGTGATTAGATAAGTTGATAAGGCTTGACACTTTTTTTAAAAAGGATTCGTATTCTGGATATCGAAATCACACTCTACCGAAAAGTAGGAGACAAATCCTCAAGGTACTAACCAGAAACAAAGAAGAAGACAAAAGCTCCGAGTTGGCTACAATTCTCATCTCGTTCACCGGAACTCGCTGTGCACTGAATCGTCTCCATGGATCCTACTCGAGCCTTTGTCAAGAATGTCAGGCGTGTCGTAATCAAGGTAATGTTATTGCATTCCTACTTGTTAATTAATCTCCTTGATTTTGTTCTTGTCCTATAAATATTTTCGTCTCGCACTTATGCAATTTACCGGTGTGTGCATTCTGCATGTAACGATTCATATCAAGTTATTCACGTTAGATTTGGCATCAGTTGATCACATGGTCAGCGATTTATTCTATGTTTTTTTCTTCTTCTTTTTTGATGCGTTTGTGTATATATGTACGTGTTCGTGTAATACATATATGCACGTGAGATACATACAGACTTAGAGTTGTCCGTCTCAAAGTCTAACCCTTTAAGCATTTTTGGAAGTCTCTTCTACCATTTATCGAAGTCACTCCTCACACCAACTATTTCCGGAAATGACTAATTTCATTTTCGAAAGTGTCAAACTCTAGATCTTCTAATATATTTCTAATTTTTGGAACTCAGTTCTACATACTAATTACTTCTGATTCTACAACTATTTTTTAAAAATTCTCTCTTTTTCTTCTACTACTGAACTAACTTCTTCCTCATCCTTACATTCTAACATATTCAGACAGTTACCAACTTCCCATTTAACAAGGTAATTTCTACTATAACTCTCAAGATTCCAATTTATTCAACTAAAATTATTGAATCAACAACACAACTTCACAAATTACTTGAAGAACATATTTAACGATGAATTTTACATATATTCAACTTCCTTTAACTTTTCAAAATTCAAGTATTCCACAACATTCATTAGATAGAGGAATTAAATCTAGGATTCCAAGTTTTCAACTGAGCAATTAAAACCAATTAAATTGCCAACTCTTTATCTAAAACCAATTCTATAATATTTAGAACATCTAAGTGACCGCGTCGTAATTGGTTACAATTAATATTTATAAAGCCACATAGTTACACTACTCTTAGAATAGTAGTAAGTACGGGTGTCGATTCACAGGGACAAAGTGGGTACGTTGAATTGTTTATAATTAACTTCTAAATCGATTTGTAAAACAAGAAATTGATTGGGTTATTTGTTTTGAGATTGAATTAAATTGAGAACCTAAAAAAGAGAAACTTTGGTTAAGGAAAATAAATGATAAAATAAGATCCTAAGACTAGATTCCACTCCTAACACGTAATAAGCGGCACGCAAGATCTAAATTGATAGTTGAACATCAATGAAAACCTAAAGGATTGTCATCTCCTCTCGGCAATCAACAAGAAGATCTTCGGTTGTCTAATGACATATAATATCTTCATAGCACATGTTGTATCTCTAATCCGGGATATTCTTGTTTGTACAACAAACCGTCTTACAGGCATAGTCTATCTCATTCCCACAACACATACAAGTGAAAAATCATTGTATGAAATAAAAGAATTAAAACCATTCATAAAGGATGAATCTTGAGTTTATACAATCATTCAAGAAATCGAAATAAAGCTTAAGCTACAAACTTACTACATGCTTCGGAGCTTCATCGTCGCCTTTGGATTTAGAAGTTTAGCCGGCCATTGTAATGGCGTCCATCGTATAAGTGGAGGAGAAGAGAAGAGAGGAAGTAAAAAAACAGTCAAAATCTCTTTGTAGCAGCCACCAAGTGGTGTGTAAGGCCAAAGATCCCTAATACAATGGTTAAGTCTCATATTTATACCCCCTAGGGCCTAAAATACCCTAAACATCTTTAATTAATTGTTTAGGGTTAATACAAAACGAATTAAAATGATAAAACCCGAGTTCAGCACATAAAAAGTCGAATTTTCGTCACAAACAACGTGCGTGCAGCGCAACCCGAAGCCGGTTGCGCTGCTGATGGGTACTGGTTGTGGCTCCTCTTCTTGGGTTCCTTGGTTGTTTGCGGGTACCGGTTGCGCATGTGGCCGCAACCGATTGCGGGGGCTATTGTCCTCTTTTGTTTTCTCTTGTTTCTGTTGTTTCTCTTATTCTTTTGGCATCCTTTCATGCTTTGGCCTTCTTCAATATTGATCAACTCTTCACTATCTTCAAAACCTTGTATCAACTCAATCTCCTTGGCATCGGATGCTCCCTTTTACTTTTTGTTAAGTCATCCTTGTGTCTCAAAATCACGTCAATAATGATTTTACTCCGTTTCTAGCATTTCAAGCTATTCACCTATAACACCAAAACTAAACAAAAACTAATTAAATAATAAATCCCAGAGCTAACATTACCTAGGTTAAGACGTATAACTAGGTGCTTTTAAGCACCTATCGCACCCCCAACTTAAATTTTGCTAGTCCCAATCAAAACAATTAAAAGTAAAACAATGACTAAATGAATGAATTATAAAACAAGGACAATAAATAAAGGATAAGTTTTTTAAACCCCCAGGAAACCTTGGTAGGACGAGTGAAGTCTCGTAAGGACGTTTAGCAATGATAACCCACAAAACATAATGAACTATTGTATCATGACTTCCAAATGAGAATGAACACTAATCGAATCATTAAGTCGAGAACATGCAATTACCACAAGGATATATCCAATGAAGACTAGTTCCGGAAATTGAAATAAGTGATCAACTAAAATTGGCACCCTAAACTAGCGTGAATAGGTGAACTTTAATCAAGAATGATCCCAAAATCAATGTCTCTCCGGACCGAGTCTCGACTTCAAGTCCTCACTATGGTATGTTCTCACAATGGCTTACTCTCGAAACTTGGAGACTTTATTACTCTCGAATGTGCGGTATAGAATTTATGTAATGGACAACAAAGTGTCCCGCGCATTGACACTCAAAGAACGCTCAATTTAAGTGGAGTATGGATCTCATGAACGGAATGGTCACATGTTTTAAAATGTACAAACTCTTCTTGAGTCTGCATATCTTCTCTTTTTTGTCCTTCTCGATGAAGCCAACAGGTTGCTCCATACAGATTTTCTCATCAAGATCCCCATGAAGAAAGCAGTCTTCACATCCAATTGCTCAAGAGAGAGATTCTCAGCAGCCATTAGCCTCAATACCACCTTGATGGTAGTGATTTCATAATCGGGAAAAATATCTCTGTATAATCCACCCCTTCTTTCTGTTGAAAACCATTTACAATTAATCTAGACTTGTATCTCTTGCTCCCACCACTTTCCTACTTAATACGATAGACCTACATATTTTGTAGTCTTCTTTCATGATGCCAAACTAGCCAACCCTGAAGTCTTATTAGAGTGTAAGACATTCATGCTCTTTTATCTTACAGTTTTCTCTCTCTTACCCTCGCTAACTTTGTCATCGGAGGCCCCTCTCAGTCGCTGCCGACCGGTGGGCACTGACCCTTGTGTTGCAGGAGCCAAGCAGGTAACCCCTTTTTCTCTTATAGGCGACCGCTCATCCATCCGGAACATTCCACCCAATCGTCCGGCCAGCATCCGAAGGACCCGAGGTACCCTCCGGACTCTCAGTCACTACACTTTGCCTTCCGAAACAAATTACTAACTGCAGTAATCATACACTGCGATTATCTGACAACTAAGACAGAACTAACAAAAGCCTGAACTATATCATCAAAACTAATACCAACAGAAACCAACTGATCAATTGTTGTATTGAACTCACTAAGATGTGACATAAACGAACATCCTCTGGGCATATTCAAATTAAATATTTTGTTCATAAGATTTACCTTATTTTGTGGTAGATGGATGTTCGTACATCGAAGCAAGCAACATCATTAGACCATCTATGATTGTCTTCTTCAGAATATTGTGTGCAACAGATTTTTAGAGGGATAGCCGGATCAAACCCATCATCTTTCGTTCAAGAACCTCCCCATCTTCGTCTAGCTCATCCTTCTTCTTTCCCTTGTCTCTGCCCAATAACGGCTGATAGTTCTCTATTTATGGCTTCCAAAAAGCAAAATCTGAACCATTAAACTTCTTAATATTTTATTTTTTCTTTTCAGAACTCATAGCTTTCCATTGAATGAAACTCTAGGCCAGCCAAACAAATCTTTGAACGAACACCATCTTCCGCAATGACGACTCTGATATCAGTTGTTGGGATTATGGACACAACCAACGTTTAACTGTGCACTCAACTCACCAACATAAATTATACACATGATCTTGGAATGTTATGAATCACACAAACAAAAAATAGAAGAGAGAGAATCGACACATGATATACGAGCTTTGATAACTTGCCTACATGCTCAGAGTCACACGAGTTCATTATGATCTAAATACGAGAAAACCGTATGTAGATACCCCAATTCGATCATCTCGATTACCCGTAGGAAGGCGAGGATTCTCCCCGATGATGAAAGGGTGGCAGAGCAAGAGCTTTGCGAGAAAACAAGAGAGTTTGGAAGTCCCGAGGAAGTCCTGAGGTGATCCCGAGGTTTGTTCGAAACCCAAAGTCCGAAACCCTAACTCGAAGATTACCCGAAACTCGAGCCTGAAACCGAAAATCCCAGACCAAATTTCCTAAACATAAAGCCTAATTTCCCTAGCCCAAAGCCCCAAAAATAAAATAAACAAATAAGAAATAGTCTAAACCCATGCACCAAAACCCAAACAAATAAACAAAAACCTAAATCCTAAAACCAAGTCCAAAAACCCTTTAAAACCCTATTAAAACCCCAAACCTAAGTTATAGCCCCCAAACTATGACCCAAAACCCTAAAATTAAGCAAAACACCTTAGCCCAAAACCTTCCAAAAACAAAAAAGCAATAAAACTCTATTTTCGAGTAGTATTTTTCTACCATTTTAAATCATATTTTCGGAGGTATTCATCCAAAGAACTCGAAAATCTGTAAAACACGACCTCCCATTAAAATTAGATTATTTACAACTTTTGTGTTGAAGTCGATGTGCACTTCTTTAAAGCAACACCTCCGAAATTGGAGTTTCTCGCTAGGTGTCCCAAAATAAAAAAATTACGTACTTTCTTAATCACACATTGCCTAGTCACTAAAACCTCTCATTCTTCCAAGCATAAAGGGGTTTTATGCCTTTATTTCTACACACCAAAAAAATTCTCGTACTCTATTGGATACAAGTAAATTCC
>NMUG010010794.1:0-10839 GCA_002855965.1 Monotropa hypopitys
TTTCTTCCTTCCTTAAGGTTCTACCAGGAATAGAATTCTGAACCTCCGGTAGTTCACCCCTTGTCTTCTTCGTCCAGCGCACTCTTTCAGCTTCCTACAGAGTATCTCAAACATGCACAGTACTTTGTGCCAAAGCCAGGTTAAAAGTCCCAATATTTAATTATCAATCCAAATTAAATGTTTCAATGAAATTGCACTATTCCTTGAATTTTAGTCAGTGAAGGCATAGTAAAGTGGGGATTTTAGTCCCACAATATTGGCACTTTTAGGTGCCAATCAGACTTCCTTTCCTCGGTCAGTACTCCTGGTCCTTCTACATCAACTGCTCCGGAAGTTGATCCCCCAACCGGGGCATAGGAGCCCTCTTATTGTGATCCGGTGCAGTGCACCGTAGATGCCTCTATTTTCTTTCATTGTTTGTAATTTTGATTATGTTTTTTGTAATGAACCGTTTTGAAAGTTTAATTTTGAATGGAGTTTGAGTATTCGTTGTGTAGCTCCCTGACTCCTTCATGTATATGTCCTCATTTGGATTTGTGTAAAGTGTTTTGCTTCGGAGAGATCCAAATTTTTGCAAACTTATCCGCCAAGGGATGGTCGGGCCAACAACCCTTGTCGCGGACCAAAACGTATAAAGTCTGCCAAACTTGGCCAGGGCAATCGCCCTTTCCTGTTCGATCTGGACCATAATGTATAGAACCTACCAAACTTGGTTGGGGCAAAAGCCCTTCCTGTCCTTCCAGACCATTACTGATGCAGATTGGGATTTTGAGGACCAACTGCAACCTTCAATCACGCAGCAAAATAAAAACGAAGAATAAATCGAGAAAGGGACCTCGATTACCAGCTAGAATAGAACCAAAAAATGAAGAACAAGGATAAACAGAATGCCTCCATTGATTCACTAAGAGTACTGGAGTTGATTCTCTTCTCTAGCCTGTTGATCTGCGCACAGATACTAGGGTAAAGGCTCGTCGATCTTTTGATTCACGCATGAATACCTACAAAAACGGCTTCAATCACATCTGTTAATTCCTAAACAAGAATAAAAATCAGGAATGTGGATGAATGAGCAAACCCGTCGTTCTATATCTCAAGTCAAAAGTCTTTACATCAAAGGCATCCGCACCTACTTATAGGGCAGCATGGAAAACATTAAAGTAGAAAGAAACCTTAAGTACAATCTTTGGGCTTTTGACAAATTAGGCCTCAAAAGGAAAAAGACAAGCCCTAAACACATCGGGTGAATAAAAATAAGAAAATTCAAAAATATGAAATTATTGTAGGACCGGAAAAAGATACGGGAACAAGTTCCTAGGGTTCCAGCACCAAACTGTCTCAACCTTTGCCTCACAGAGAGCTACCGGTCTTGCCAAGCTGGATAGTGGAGTTCGGGGATAACGTCTGTCGACCCACAAGCTGGTTGAAAGTGGACTTCTCCTCTATATGAGCACAACCCTAAGATCTATTGCTTGATCGGATGCCTGGTCGTTCTGGGGGATAAAAGGACGGACTTCTTCTTGGACATCTCGGCCATAGGACTGGAGTGCGGTTATTTATTAATATGGAATCTAGAAGGTTGAAGATAGTTTTATTGAGGATGTGGCCACGTGGGCGTTGCTGATTGCTTCTTGATTATGCCTGGCCACGGTCAAAGATCATATGAACAAATACCTTTTGTATTGACATAATCCCGAATGTAGAGCAGAGAACTGGCTGACTATGCCGAGTTAAGAACGGGAGCTCGGCACCAATTGTTTTCCACTTTTTGGGTTACAGTTCATAAATCCCGTGATCCCTTGTATCCATATTGAAAGTTATTTCTCTGAACTTTTCCTCAGCCGTGCATAGAGCTGGGAAGAGGGGATTGGGAACCATCAGTGGTCCCATAGTCTAGCATGGGAAGGAGCCTATAACTTTGGAGCTCAGTGTGGCTTCCTTTGAAGACCTGTCTGCTAGGCGGTCTACATCATCCTCTCCAGGTTAGATAAAGTTTGACCTCGAACTTGCATTCCCTTCATCTTGCTCTAGGTTATTGTCATGATAAGGCGAAAGGAATACCTCCTGAAGATTACCTTGTTCACAAGAGGCAGATCAGCAAGACGTGCCAATATTGGGGACCCGGATCTTCAGCCCACCACTCATTCCATTTGAAAACAACACCAAAGCTTGAATGCCCTTTTAGCTCAGCCTCCCGCATTGGCTTCTATCTTCATACATAGTGTAGTTGGCTCTCTAAAGACTTCAAGCTGTCAGATGATTGTGTGTACGCACTTGGTCTCCCTTGAGTGGGGCCCTATCATGGATCACACACTCAAGGTTGTTCTCCTTGGCACATAGGTTGTCTATCTCATCTTCAGAAGATTCGACCTCTCTCCATTGTTCCCAGATAGGTGGTGGCTACTCAAGGTCGAGATGTTGTTGTCCCGGGCTGAGCTCACCCTCTTTGCTGAACAATGGGGGCTGTTGGCTGAGTTTCCGAATTTCCGAGCTGCATGCCTCGTCAACACACCAAGTTGGTCATTAGTGTGAGCTTCTCGGCTAAGGGTCTTGGGCTCCCCTTGCTTCTAGAAACCCTTCCATGCATAGGACCCTTATCTTGTCGTCCCTGTTCTAGTCTGGGAGGCTCCCGTATATGACCGAGAAGGGTCTCCTTCAAGTCGACCTAACATTGTGTCTGGCCGAGCTCCCACAACTTGTCGTGTTGAGCTGTGCTTGGGTGTGCGGGAGTTAGCTGCTCTGCATATGGTTTGAGGAGTCGTTCACCCTTACCTTGCTGGCTACTAAGTTTCCCCTTTAGGACAAGTTGCACTTTGTCGAGCTGTCATAGCTCCGGTGTGGGCTGTGCCGTACTGCCGTACTGTGGAACTTGGTCGGCTGACTCGAGCTCCCGCTGTACCACTTCCTCCTCTGACTCTAGCTTGATAAGGATATGAGGCTTGCTTTTATCGGCGACTGATTCTAGAGCATCTCGTGGGCATGCAGATTGTCCTGAGATTGTATACCTATGTAACACCCTTAAAATTTGAAACCATATTTTTTTAAGAATATAAAATGGAGATATTAGAGCACATGCATTAAAAGTCTAAACCATGAAGGTTACCATTCCCACAAAAGGTTTAAATGATCCATACAGTCATCCATCACATGAGTGTAGAAATAAATGCATAACCGGGTGTTAATATTACAAACCAAAAGAAATGTCAAAGAGAAGAAATAACAAGTCCACCCAATGGGACTGATGCTCCAATGCTCTTCCAAAATGTGCTTGAATCCACCAAGCAATGCCATAGGCTCCTTACCTAAAAATAGAGAGGGTTAGGCCACGCCTAGTAGGAAAATCCCAAACAAGAGTTCATATGATTGAATACACAAAAGTAAGGAAAACGCATGCATAGAAGTTAGGCATATTATCAACATGTGATCCCTAGCAAAAGATAGTCAGTTTTTTCAAGATTTTCCATGTGTAAATCATTTCCAATTTCATCTTTCAACAACATTCCAAACCTTAGGATTTTGTCAAGATAAATGAGTTTTCGGCTAATTCCGCACTAGCCGCTCGTCAACAGGCTAACCGACAAATTCCTCGTATTTCCCGACTCGACGGGAAGGGCCAGAAAACCCTCCGTTGTGCAATGTCGTGAGTGCTCGCACTAGCCACTCAAGGTAATCCCAGCTACACGTTAATTTAGCTAACTCAATTCCCCACAATCGTTCCTTCATGATTTAATTCCACGACATATAGGTTCCCGCATATCAAAACGAATCATATTCAATGAATTGCATGAATTGAGGTTCCAATCACATTTTCCCCAAATTTCTACGCTTAGTCAAAATCTAGGTTTTCCACAAAATTGGGGCTTTTGATTTTAAAGCAAGGGTGAGTAAAATTAAAGTGTCAAGGAACCTAATTAACATGCCAATTGATTGATTCCAACAAGAATTGAACCACAACTCAAACATACTTAACCCTACACCAACATTAACCCTACTTAAACAAAATCAAATGGATTTTGAGGTGTATAACAAGGATATAAAGCTACAAGTTTGGAATCCCCTACCTTAGGAAGAAGATGATTACAATCTTGACTTGAATCCCAACACGACCCCACGAACTAGGACCACCACCTTGAAGCCCTTGCAACCCTCTTCAAGGTTAATGAAGAGCAATCTCTCCAAAACCCACTTGAGATTTGGACTTAGGTTAGAGAGAAGATTGAGGTTTGAGAGAGATAGGGTTTAGGGAGGTAGAGAGAGAGTATATTAGTGCAAATGATAGGTATTTTGTGCTCCAAATGTTATATGTACGACTCCACGAACTTCCCAAACTACCCTTTAAAAATCTGACAAAAAAACAGAATTCTGAACGCCGCGACCGGTCGGTGATTTTTCTATACCGGTCGCGAACTCTCGGGTGGGCGGCGACCGGTCGGGGGTTCTAGGTGTACCGGTCGGGACCAACTGCTTCGCGGCGACCGGTCGGGGATTTTGCTGTACCGGTCGCGGAGAACAAAAACAGAAAAAAAGGATTTCTTTCTAAAATTTCTCCTTCAAGAACACTCCCGACGAGATTTGAACGAATTCCCAACGGTCACTACACGCAGAACTTTCTAATTATTGCAGGGATGATTATACGATGATTTTAAAATAGATTTATAATTATTATAAATTTTTTGTAGTGTGACAAACTCCCTCTCTTAAAAGAATTTCGTCTTCGAAATTTGCTAAAACGAAAACACGAAGGAAAGCGAATAGAATGGTTACCTCACTCGAAGAGGATCGGGTACTTCTCCAACATTTCGTCGCGTCTCTCCCAAGTTGCTTCTTCTACGCCATGGTTTTTCCAAAGAACTTTCACTAACACAATCGATTTCCCGCGCAAAGTCTTCTCTAATGTATCCAAGATGCGAATTGGTTGCTCCTCGTACGACACATCGGCTTCCAACGCTAATGTAGACCAATCTAAGACGTGAGAAGGATCGGGTTCATATATCCGGAGCATGGAAACATGAAAGACATCATGGATATTAGAAAGAGAATACGGCAATGCAAGACGATATGCTACCTCCCCAATTTTCTCAATGATATCGAATGGCCCGATAAATCGCGGTGCTAGTTTTCCCTTCTTTCCGAAGAGAGATGTCCCTTGACGAGGAGACACCTTCAAGAACACATGATCTCCCACATTGAATGACAACGGTCGACGACGATTGTCGGCATAACTTTTATAACGGCTTTGAGCGGCTAATAATCTTTGGCGAATCTTTTTCACTTGTTCGGTAACCTGTTGCACACTATCCCTCCCCAAAACGGTAGAATCTCCCACTTCGGTCCAACACACGGGCGAACGGCACGGACGACCATACAAGGCTTCAAATGGTGTCATTCCGATACTATAATGGTAACTGTTATTATACGCGAACTCGATCAACGGCAAGCACGTCCACCAACTATCTAGATAGTCCAAAACACAAGCACGAAGCATGTCCTCCAAGGTCTGAATGGTGCGCTCTGATTGTCCATCGGTTTGTGGGTAAAAAGCTATACTGAACTGCAACTCGGTACCGTACACTTTCTGTAGACTCGTACAGAAATGAGATGTAAAATGCGGATCGCGGTCGGATACGATAGATAACGGCGTACCATGAAGGTGAATGATCTCCCGAATGTAAAGACGGCTTAGAGAATCCACTGACTGTGAAACACGAACCGGCAAAAAATGAGTGGATTTGGTCAATCTATCAACGATGACCCAAATCGAATCCTTCCCCTCTTGCGAACGCGGCAAACCCGAAACAAAATCCGTAGTGACGTGATCCCACTTCCACTCTGGCATTGGCAACGGCTGCAACAAACCCGCTGGCCTTTGTTGTTCTGCCTTAACTTGCTGACAAGTCAGGCACCTCATCACGAACATGGCGATATCTTTCCTCATACTCGGCCACCAAAATAGTCTACGAACGACATGATACATCTTGTCGCCACCCGGATGCACTGAAAAAGGTGAATGGTGAAACTCGTGAAGAATTTCAGGTCGACACTACAACGGTACAAGAAGACTCCCTTTGAATCGAACACCACCATCCTCAAAGATATCCCAACCAACTGGTGTCTCATCGGTCGAACACCTAGAATGAAGCCTAAATAAATCGTCATCGGTTGTTTGCGCATCAATAACACGTCGAGATAAGTCGGAATGAATGGTCAAGTTACATAAAGTATAACCACTAGTGACATCCTCGGCATGCAAAACAAAGTCTCCCAGGCCCGAAACAATCTTCCAATCGCGAATAGCTAAGTAAGCTAGGTGACACGAACGGCGACTCAAAGCGTCGACAACAACATTTGCTTTTCCCGGGTGATACTGGAGCTAAAAATCGTAGTCTTCAAGGTGTTCCATCCATCGACGTTGTCTCAAGTTCAACTCCTTTTGCGTGAATAGGTATTTAAGACTTTTATGATCGGAAAAGACTTCAAATTTCTCGCTGTACAAATAATTTCTCCAACTCTTTAGTGCGAAAATAATAGCGGCAAGCTCTAAATCGTGAGTGGGATAGTTTCTCTCATGCGTTCTCAACTGCCTCGAACCATAGGCGACGACTTTACCTTCTTGCATCAAGACACAACCCAAGCCTTCGCGCGAAGCATCACAATAAACGGAATAACCAACTCCCCTTTCCGGCACGATCAAGATAGGCGATGAAGTCAATCGACCCTTTAACTCTTCAAAAGCGGCTTTACAAGCATCATCCCAAACAAAATGAATATCCTTCCTCGTCAAACGAGTCAAAGGAGCGGCAATGCGTGAAAAGTCGAGAACAAATCGACGGTAATAACTGGCAAGACCCAAGAAACTCCGAACATCGAACACATTTGTTGGGCTCGTCCATGAGATAACGGCATCAATCTTCGATGGATCAACAGAAACTCCTTCCTGGGAAATGACATGACCCAAGAACTTCACTTCATACAACCAAAATTCGCATTTACTCAACTTCGCATACAATCGGTGCTCCCTCAATAACTCAAGAACAATATGGAGATGCTCACCGTGCTCCTCGGAAGTAGCGGAATAGACTAAGATGTCATCCACAAACACGACAATGAATTGATCTAGATAAGGACGGAAGATACGGTTCATCAAATCCAAAAAAGTTGCTGGCGCGTTGGTTAGCCCAAATGGCATAACCACAAATTCGAAATGCCCATAGCGAGTACGGAAAGCGGTCTTCGGAATATCTTCCTGACGAATAAGCACTTGATGATAACCGGATCGCAAATCGATTTTGGAAAAGCAAGTCGAACCCCTCAATTGATCGAAGAGATCATTTATTCTCGGCATAGGGTAGCGATTTTTGATAGTGACACGGTTTAACTTCCTATAGTCGATACACAAACGAAGCGTTCCGTCTTTCTTTTTCGCAAACAAGGCAGGTGCTCCCCATGGAGAAGAACTCGGACGGATAAAACCTAACTCAAACAACTCTTCTATTTGGGACTTCAATTCCCTCAACTCGGCCGGTGCAAATCTATATAGAGGAACGGATATAGGTGAAGATCCTGGATGAAGATAAATAGAAAACTCGACATCCCTAACAGAAGGTAAACCTGGCAATTCTCCAGGAAAGACATCCGGAAAATCACTAACCACGAACGGTAACTCGGCACGGTCCACCACGTCATCATCTAGCGCCAAACTAGCAAGCAAACAATGAATCGGTGAAGACTCCTTCGAATCAAGGAAGGATGAAACAACGGACTCTCGACGATCTCCCATGAAATAGAAATATTCCCCATCGGCATCACGAATAAGAACTCGACGTCGATAGCAATCGATAGTGGCATGATGAGAAGACAACCAATCCATGCCCAAGATGAGATCGAATCCCGCCATATCAAGAACAATAAAATCGAAAGTGAATTTTCGATCTGCAATAGTCATCTCACACTGACGACAGATATAGCTCAACGGAATGCAGCCTCCTACCAATGACTCAACTACAAGAGGAGGATCGAACACCTCCAACTCTAACCCCAAAGCTGATGCAAATGAGAAAGCCAAAAAGGAATGCGAAGCGCCCAAATCAATAAGAACGGATGCCCAAGAATGATAAATAAGAATCATACCGCACACAACCGAAGTCTCTGGCACCTCTGTAGCAACTGGCAGTTCCACTGCTGGAACTGCATAGACTCTTCCCTGCGTCATCTGTGGATGACCCACTCCACTGCGCTGTCCAGAAGACTGCCCTGGCCCAGACGAGCCTCTCTTCACAAACCTGGAACCCTGACTGGAAGGTATAGGAGCTCGCTGGAACTGCTACTGCTGTGGCTGTTGATAAGTCTGGCGGGGCTGTTGAACTGAGCCCTCCTCACTGCGCTCGTTCCCCTTGGTGGGAAATCCTTGGAGATATGTCTTGGCTGACCACACTCAAAGCAAGACAGCTGGGGACAATTGACGCAAAGATGTCCTGGTTGGTTGTACTTGTAACACACGATCTCTGCACGGCAAGACATACCCTGATGATTTCCCTGCGGTTGTGATTTCTGACCTCGCTGAAAATGAGAAGGTTCGCGCGACCTCTTTCTCCCGAAACTGCTTGAAGAACTTCTCGACACTGAAAACTTCCTTCTAGGCTCCCAAATCATCGCATCTTTGACCGGCTCCATCTTTGACTCAATCAACCTGGCGCACTCCACCAAGTCTGCGTAAATTCGGATACAATGACCCACCACCAAACGCTGAATGTTCGAATGTAAACCCATCTCAAACCCTTTGCATTTCTTCTCCTCAGTGTTCACCCAATCATGGGCAAACCTCGCTAATGATTGAAACTTCGTGGCGTACTGATTCACCGTCATCTGACCCTGCTCTAGCTTCTCGAATTGTTCGCGCAACTTATCACGAAAGGACTCCGGAAAGTACCGACTCTCAAAATATGACTCGAAGTTAGCCCAAAACATACCGACAAGAGGATCAACAATGACCTGAGGGTTAGCAACCCCAAGTACCCGCAAAGCATCACGTCTGCCATCCACCAAGGTGGACCACCATTCACTAGCCTCGCCAATGAGCTGAAAAGAAGCAAGAGAGATTCTGATTTTGTGGTCGCCAATCTCCAACATCTCGAAAATTTTCTTCACCTCCGTTAGCCAATGATTTGCTTCGATCGGATCCACCTCGCCATTGAACTTTGGAGGGTCCATGTGGCGAAACTCGCAAAGTGCATCAGAAAGGCGATTTCCAGCTTGATCCCTAGCTACCACAACTCCTCTACTAGCCTCAACTACCGCCGTTGAAATCTCGCGGATAAATTGCCCTGCATTGGCCAGTCCTCCGGGGATAGCCCCTTCGGCCTGACCCACATCGGGAAACTCCATCGGCTGCCCATTCACCTCCTCACTGCTGGCGTCAGGAATTTCCATCCCACGACGCCAACGACCCCTAACTCCTACACGACGTCCAGCCATTTCTACGAAACAAGATAAGTGACAATTATCAAAGAAGGGAATTGAATGAATACACCAACGACAAGGAGAGTACCAGATACCATGCAAGAGCAAAGGCGAACTTAACAAGGACTTGACCTAATAATACTCAACTGATACTTTACTTGGAATTTAATAAGTAATGACGTTCTTTTTGTACCACACGTACACCCATTTCAAAATTTCTCAAAACAGTTCATCGGATACACATTCGATATTATGCCTCAACGTCATGCCATGCACACACAAACAATCATATAAAATGAAGATTTTTAACCCAAACCCGATGCATCCATGTAGGACTATGTGTCCTTTCCCAATGTCCTAAGTTTTCGCAACCAATTTTGCTCTGATACAAACTATAACACCCTTAAAATTTGAAACCATTTTTTTAAGAATATAAAATGGAGATATTAGAGCACATGCATTAAAAGTCTAAACCATGAAGGTTACCATTCCTACAAAATGTTTAAATGATCCATACAGTCATCCATCACATGAGTTTAGAAATAAATGCATAACCGGGTGTTAATATTACAAACCAAAAGAAATGTCAAAAGAGAAGAAATAACAAGTCCACCCAATGGGACTGATGCTCCAATGCTCTTCCAAAATGTGCTTGAATCCACCAAGCTATGCCATATGCTCCTTACCTAAAAATAGAGAGGGTTAGGCCACGCCTAGTAGGAAAATCCCAAACAAGAGTTCATATGATTGAATACACAAAAGTAAGGAAAACGCATACATAGAAGTTAGGCATATTATCAACATGTGATCCCTAGCAAAAGATAGTTAGTTTTTCCAAGATTTTCCATGTGTAAATCATTTCCAATTTCATCTTTCAACAACATTCCAAACCTTAGGATTTTGTCAAGATAAATGAGTTTTCGGCTAATTCCGCGCTAGCCACTCGTCAACAGGCTAACCAACAAATTCCTCGTATTCCCCGACTCGACGGGAAGGGCCAGAAAACCCTCCATTGCGCAATGTCGTGAGTGCTCGCACTAGCCACTCAAGGTAATCCCAGCTACCCGTTAATTTAGCCAACTCAATTCCCCACAATCGTTCCTTCATGATTTAATTCCCCGACATATAGGTTCCCGCATATCAAAACGAATCATATTCAATGAATTGCATGAATTGAGGTTCCAATCACATTTTCCCCAAATTTCTATGCTTAGTCAAAATCTATGTTTTCCACAAAATTGGGGCTTTGATTTTAAAGCAAGGGTGAGTAAAATTAAAGTGTCAAGGAACCTAATTAACATGCCAATTGATTGATTCCAACAAGAATTGAATCACAACTCAAACATACTTAACCCTATATCAACATTAACCCTACTGACACAA
>NMUG010010795.1:0-10837 GCA_002855965.1 Monotropa hypopitys
TGATAGAGTTTATAATATAATTATGATTCTTATGTTTCTTTTATTTGTATAAACAATATCGCTATGAATCATGATCATGATGAGAGGAGGTGTTATCGGCCTCTACTAGGCAAAGGCTAGAGGTTCAGGAAGGTCAGATTGGAATGTAAGAGGTAAGAGTTGAACCGAAAAGGAAATTTTCGAAAGCAATCATTAAGATGATTGAAACTCAGCTAAGATATTTTGAGAGGATGCATGCTCCAATAGCTCCGGTAGAGGACCAGTAATGGATATCAACATTATCTTATACAAAAATTTTAAGTTGATGGATCCACCTATTTTTATGGGCACTAAAGAATAAGGGGATGCAAAAAATTGGCTAAAATGGATAAAACATATTTTTGAAATTGTAGACATTGCAGATGACGATAAGATGAGACTAACCACTTTTATGCTTACGGGAGAGGCATATCATCGGTGGAATCTACAGAAAGGGTATCGAGTGCTATGCTAACCGAGATGGACGTAGTACCAGTCATTAGATGGGAAAATTTTGAAGAAGTATGTAATGAGAAATATTTTTCTCTATTTTATTAGAGTGAGAAAAGATGGGTGTAATGCCCCATCCCAATAATCATTTAAATTAAAACAATTATTGAACGGGAAATGTTACAAAGAACACTTCCAACACAAAAACCCAAGTCTCAAGATATAACTTCAAGGAAACCACAAGTACTGCCGACCTGTTGGATTTGGATTTGTTTGAATAGCCCTAGCCTCTCCTTGACCTTCAGCATGTATCTTCCCATCCGCTCATCTCGGCACTCGTAGTCACCGTTGACCTGGTTGACCACGAGCTGAGAGTCGCTATAGATGTTGAGGCTCTTAATTTCTAGCTCTTCGGCAGCTTTAAGTCCGGCTAGCAAGGCTTCATACTCTGCTTCATTGTTGGAAGCGCTGAAGTTGAGTCGAAAGGAGTGTTCATGGGTGATGCCCTCAGGGAAAATGAGGACAACTCCGGCCCCGTTTCCTCGGCAGTTGGATGCGCCGTCGACAAACATCCTCCACGAGTCCTGATTTGGCAGAGACTCTGGCAGGGCTTGGTCGGCAACAATTTCGTTAGCCTAAGGGTTGTCTGGCCGAGGAGAGAATTCTACAAGGAAGTCGGCCAGGATTTGGCCTTTGATGGATGTCTTTGGCTGGAACTTGATGTCAAAGCTTGCCAGTTCCACGGCCCACTTGGTGAGTCGACCGAACAGATCGGCGCGTTTGAGCAACGCCCGAAGAGGGAACTCGGTCAGGACCACTATGGTATGCGCCTGGAAGTATGGTGCCAATTTCCTGGAAGCAATAACCAGAGCATATGCAAGTTTTTCAATAGGAAGATACCTGGTCTGGGCGCTGATAAGGGACTTGCTAGAAAAGTAAACCGGCTACTGCTCAGACCCCTCTTGTCGGACCAATGCTGAGCTGACGACGTGTGGTATGACAGCAAGGTATAGGTACACCTCTTCCCCCTGCATTGGTTTGGCAAGCAGGACCAAAGAGAGGTATTCTTTTAGGTTGCCGAGGGCCTCGCTGCACTGATCAGTCCACAGAAAGTGCCTTCGGCTGTTTTTCTTCAGTACCTCATAGAATGGTCGACACTTGTCTAAGGACCTGCTGATGAAGCGGTTGAGGGTTGCGACCATTCCTGCTAGCTTCTGCACTTCTTTCAAGGTCCTGGGCTCTTCAATCTTCTGGATGGCCGATACCTGAGATGAGTTGGCCTCAATGCGTCGGCGAGTGACAAGGTAGCCCAGGAACTTCCCTGAGCCAACTCCGAATGCACATTTGGAGCCGTTGAGCCAAAGCTTGTGCTTTTTCAGAATTTCAAACACCTTCTGTAGATCTTCCAAATGGACCCCCTCGACTTTGATTTTGACCACCATATCATCTATGTAGGCCTCCATTGTATCGCCGAGCTGAGAACTGAATATTTTTGTGATCATTCTCTGGTAGGTTGCTCCGGCATTCTTTAGGCCGAAGGGAATCACTCGGTAGCAGAACAGTCCCCTAGGAGTAATGAACGCCGTCTTCTCTTGATCCGGGCCGTGCATGGCTATCTGATGGTAGCCTCGGTATGCAACCATAAAGCTCATCCTAGGATGTCCGGCCATTGCGTCGACCAGCTGATCAATTCTTGGCACTGGAAAGCTGTCTTTGGGGCAGGCTTCATTGAGGTTAGTATAGTCAACACAGACCCTCCACTTGCCGGTCTTCTTTTTTACCACCACCGTGTTGGCCAACCAGGTGGGATAGTGAACTTCTCGGATCGCCTGCGCTTCGGTCAGACGGTCCACTTCTTCAATAACGACATCGGCATGAGCGGCTGCCAAACGTATGACTTTCTGAACAACCGGCCGGCAATCCGGCTGGACGTTGAGATGATGGCTGATGAACTCTGGATCTACGCCCGGCATTTCATAGGGCGTCCAGGCAAAAATTTCCACATTGCGCTTGAGGCAGCTGATCGTGGTCGCCTTATCTGCCTCACTCATCTCAGAGCCGATAAGAAAGAAGCGCTCCGGATCATCGGTGCTTAGAGGGACGTGGTCAAGGTCCTCAATGGATTTTGCCGAGGCACTTGAGCCGACATCCTCCAACACCAGCTAATCTAGAACCTCCACCTAGTGGACTTGCTCAGGGGTAACTTTTCCCTTGACAGCAGCGATATAGCACTGCTTTGCCGAGGTCTGGTCTCCCCTAAGCTCCTCCACGCCTCTGCTGCCAATAAATTTGATAACCTGGTGGTATGTGGAAGCGACTCCCTTGATGCTATGGACCCAGGTTCGGCCCAGGATAGCGTTGTAGGGTGAGGGGACGTCAACTACCACAAACTCCACCTCGGTAGTGACCGTGCCGATGGTCACTGGTATGGTGATTTTGCCGAGCGGCCAGACAGACGCCGCGTTGAATCCTACTAGTGGCACGTCGGTCGGTTGAAGGTCCTCTGCTTTGTACCCCATTTTCTTGAACAGGGAATAGTACATGACATCTGCCGAGCTGCTGAGGTCGACGAGGACCCTGCTGACCTGGCCGTCGGCAATCTGTAGGGTGACGACTAGCGCGTCGTCGTGGGGGTGCTGCACCCTCTCAGAGTCCCTAGAAGAGAAAGTAATGGAATACCTGGAGTCCGGATTCTGCTTATTTGGCATCGGCTGGACGGCGAGGATCTCCTTTGCCTCTATCTACTGAATCTCCGTCCGAAGCTGCTCCTCTCGCCGGTGATCCACCATCCCGTGGATCACGTTGATGATGTGTAAGGCCGGCTTGGGGTCTTCCTTTAGCGCATCAGCTGTTCTTTCTGCATCAATAAACTCCCCAAGGTGGCCAGCTGTGACCAACTCCTCAAGGAAGTCTTTGTAAGCTCGGCAGTTGGTGGTGAGGTGTCCTTTTTCTCTGTGATAGAAGCACCTGAACTTGTCGTTGCCGCCTTTTTGAGCCCCCAGCCGCTTCTCCGGCCACCTAAAGAAAGGCTCCTTTTCGATTTTGCGAAGGAGCATAAAGGTTGGCTGCTTGAAGACAGTAGTGTGGGCCACATACTCGTACGGCTTGTACATTCTTGGCTCCCCCGACTGGACAGTGTTGGTCTCCTTTCTCCTGACCGAGCTGTTATTGTTGGTAGAGCCATGGCCGGGGCGTTGGTCGGACTTGCTTCTTTCCTCCTTGGCGTCTTCTAGCTTGGCGTGGAGCTCAATTCTTGCCATGAGCTCGTTCATGGTTGCCGGAGGGAAGAGCATCAGATCCTCGAACTCTCGGCTGGAATGGTACAGGCCGAGCTTGAATGACGTCACTGCAATATTCTGGTCGCAGTCCTCAATCTCATTGTAGAGGTCCCAATACCGGGCTGCGTAATGGCGCAGAGATTCTAACTTCGCTCGCCGAAGGCCGAGGAGGGAATCAACTTATTTCTTGACCCTGGTGCTGGTGATGAACTGAGTTAGAAAGGCTGTTGAGAGGTCTCTCCAAGAGGAGATGGACCCTACTGGCAGACGGTCAAACCAGAGCAACCCAACCTCACCGAGGCTGGATGGGAAGAGCTTGCACATCAAGGCATCCTCCCCCGAGTAGAGGGACATCATCTTCCTGAAATGTGAAATATGGGTATACGAATCCATTTTGGGATCGTATTTGTTGAACTTTGGTGCTGAAAAATCCGCTGGAGGCCTCGCAGCTTCAATTTCTGGAGAAAAAGGAGTGTAGGGGATTCTGTCACGCCGGCACGACTCATTGGTCCGAGCCGGTGAGACCTCCCTTCTTCTTCTCTGGGACACCTCCTGCTCTGAGTGAGGTGCCTGACTGTCGCCCTGGCCGCTGTGCCTCTGGCACCTGGGTGGTGACTGCTCCCGTGCTGGGCAGGGTCTCTGAGCTGCATTTGGGCTGAGGCGGTCAAAGACAGGTGGCAAGGGGTGACGACTTTCGGCTGAACGCTCTTCCCTGTGCCGGGGAGGCGAGATTCGGCGCCTGACGCGGCGATCCTCGTTGATCCTCTGCCGGGCAGGTACTTCTTCTATTCTATCTCCCAGTCTGTTTAAGACTGATGGCCTGTCCTGTTCAGACCTGCTCCTTCTCTGGGAAGGCTTCTGGTACTCTCTGTCATCCTTCTCGGCATGGCTCAGTGCGGGTGCCGCCTTTTTATTCTCGGTAGCTTCCCTCAGGAGGGTCATTTCTCTGATGAGGGCATCAATTTGGTGATCCCTTCGGCCCAGGTCGCCCTCCAGCTGGCGAATGTACTGCCTCGTGGTTAGCTTGGACGGAGGTTCTGGGAACTCACTGGTGTGGTAGCTGGCGTCGATGGCACGAACACGCTCAGGGGTGCGGAGAGCAGAGTCTCCGGTCCTGGCCAGCTCTTTCCCCTTATTCCTTCTGGCACCAGACTGGTTGGAGTTTCTGTCTCTGGAAGTCATCTTCAAGCTCAGAACGGAGGTTTGAGTGTTTGAGAAAGGATTCCACAGCAGAGTCACCAATTGTTGGGGGGTAAGCCTTTCAGGTGGTGGATTTCGGCAGTGAGCTGTGGAGATGTGGCTGTGCTAGGCTGCAAAAGAGACAAACGTTAGGCTACCGGCGGATGTCGCCGGTGGACCCTCCGATGGCAAAGTCAGCGAGGTTATAGAGTGAGAAAGCAAATGGACAGAGCTTGGGCTAGTGAGAGAAAGTGTACCTCTGCATTGAATGCTATCCCCTATTTATAGATCTATCGGAGAGTGGAAGACACGCGCTTCGGCGCGGGTGAACTGCTGTGGCAGGTCATGGGGCAGTGCACCTGTCCCCCTGTGTGTTTGAGCGTGTGGCCGACCGGTCAGCCCCGACAGTGTCAGGCGGCGCTGCTTGACAACATCGGGCGGCAGAAAAGCTGATGAGGCATGCCTGACATTCTGCGCGAATCACGGAAAAGCTGATTCTGTGTCAGGCGTGTGTCTGTCATGTGTGCAAAATCCGGGATGCTGTCTCCGAGGGAATCTTCGTTGTAAACTAGGCACTTGTCCTATCTGGCCGAAGCGAGCTGCTTCGGCGTCGCTGGCTGTAGGCCGGGCCGTCCTGGGCTAAGAGATTTCTGCACAGAAGTGATCCCAAGGGGGCCTCTCACGTCGGCCCTCCCTCTGCTCGGTCGCATGACCTTGTTTTCAAGTTGCTTCGGCTAGGCACCTTCTCTGGGATTTGAGTCTCCTGGCCGGAGAGAGCCCCAGTGAGGCCCTGTCGCCGGCTAAGCTCTGCTCGGCCGTCTGCTGGCAGGCCTGTGCTATGGTCCTCCTGGAGGAGGTCGCGGCTTCGGCCTCTTGAGAGTTCGGCCCCCAACAACCACGTAAGTGTATCCAAGCCATAGTCAATGTACGAAGGGTGGGAATTGCCCTCTACGACTAGTCCTTAATATGACGATGTCCCTACTCAAGGTAGATACATACGATTTCACATAATGAACATATAATGATTTACATAAGCACGTAAGGAAGTGAAAGACAACAATGTGGCATGTAACCCATATTCCTTCCATTTTTCATTAAGATGACATGGTCATTTGATCACTTTAAGTTCTCATCCATTTTTTGATACTTTCATTAATTCGATGGTTAGACCAATCAACGTATACGGATCACTCCCGTTGGGTCCCCGACCACAGCCCCATCTAGCAATGCATTGCAACTTGGGCGAACCAATCAAGCCCACTACCGCACACTTGGCCTCACTGCTTATTTAAAGCATGCCGGGTCATTCCACTTTACATTACTTACCATTTTTAGGTATACTTTCCATTTCTCATTCATGCTCATATGTGGTTCACAAGGATTGTATCATATCATTCCATAACATGCCATCATGCAATATTCAACAAAAGGGCAATTAACTGTTACCACATGCTAGCACATAGTTCCAACAAGTAAAGCAGATGAGCATGTATTATTACAACATCTAACTAACAACCAAGTAGCCACATAAACGTATTTTGCACGTAAGCATTCATATCATCACATCCATCTAGACATGAAGTAGTCATACACGGGTTCATCATGCTTCTACTGCGCTACTCTGATTATTCTATCCTTAGTTTATTTCATGCATACCATTCGGTAAAGTATTCACATTATCTATTGATTCCAATGTATTGGCATACTTACCATATATGGGGTTCAAGTGATCAACCAAAGACTCCTATGTGTCTTCCAAGTGTGATTTACAACTAAGTACCTTAACCATTCCAGTTTCCCTAACTTAGATGTCATAGTTTCCATAGTTAAGGATTCATTCATTTAATTCAAGTAACCCTACTTAGTTAAGTAAAGAGTTCGCATATGATTTAATGGAATACATATCTAACACAAACTCACCCGGTACCGACGAAGTGCCAAGCAATCTCCTCCACAAGCCTTGGAAGAGTAGGTGATCATCTGACATAGATTCAAGTGGATTAAAACCCACATATACATTGTATTATTTAAAAAGAGACCTGTGGTGACTGAAAGTCCGGAGGGTACCTCGGGTCCTTCGGATGCTGGTCGGATGACTGGATGGAATGTTCCGGATGGACGAGCGATCACCTATAAGAGAAAAGGGGATCACCTGCTTGGCTCCTACAACACAAGGGTCAGTGCCCACCGGTCGGCAGCGACCGACAGGGACCTCCGATGGCAAAGTCATCGACGGTAAGAGAGAGAAAATTGTAAGCTGAAAGAGTAGTCGGAGAGATAACAGAGTCAGATTGTCTCTTTGTGAACAGTACTTTGATGGAGTATATATAGGCACCTTGACTTGGCGCCAAATGAGCAAGTGTGCGATGCGCACGGGTGGAGGCCTGGTGCTGACGTCAGCCCTATTGTGCTGATGGGCCGTTGAACCGACCCGAGCCACGTCAGCAGTTGTACGGCCGACCCGAGTGCCACCTGCCGGAGGTCATTGTTCCCTGCTGCTACCGATGGTGGACCCCTTCGGCATAGGACCGTCCGTCGGTAGAAGTTTCTCCTTCTCCCAGTGGGGAGCGGAGACGCTGGGCTTCCTTGACGTCCGGATGGGTATGCCGGAGGTTGAAGGTGGCCGCACGGCCGGCCCGGCTTGGCTCATTCGAGTGTCCGGTGAGACTGCTTAGGTTGCTAGAGAACACATGATGAACCGACGGTTCTATCCTCCAACAGCAGTGTATGTTCCGAGGTCCGTGAGGCCGGTGGCCCTAGATTACTCCGTGATGTATGAACTTGATCCGTATAGTTGAATAGATCCGGATGACGGGGTCCGGCCCAATAAAGATACGATCCGTCTACTACAACAGCCCCTCAATTCTTTTCAATTTGTTGGAAGGGATTGATCCATTTTGCCGGACGCTGATCGGTCTGTTGGGCCGGTCGTTGGATAAGGTTGCCGGAGGCTTGTCGTTATCCAGAAGCTTCAGAGTTGAGGGTTTTGATGCACGCGCGCTATCCGGCGCATCCCCGGATTGTAATGATTGCTTTTAAACCGTCGCTCCTGGATCGTCCACGCGTCATCTCCTGGTTGGTTGGAGGTGTTGGCCCGTGCAGATGGGATGTCCCTTCAATATTCGCACCCGCCGTTTAATTGACTGGAGCCGCTGCTTCGGGATCTGTGAGAGGCAGCTGGCCTCTTGCCCCCGTCTATAAATACAGATGCTTGGTAGTTGGGGCATTCACTTCGTGATTTCTGCTCTCCGACGCTTGCTTCAGACGACTGCCGTGGTTCCGGACTCTCTCAAGCTTCCTAGTCTTCCTTCTCTTTGCTTTCTTTCAGGTATTGTCCGGACCTTAGTAACTTATGCATTTCTTTTTTTCATTAGAGCGGTCTCCTGTCCGATCGGTGAGAGATTCGTTAGTCTGACTGCTTGTCTTCCGGACAGTCATCCCCTTTCGCCAATTGGGTTTCAAGCCCTTTGGCGGAGGGTAAGTAGAGTTGGCGCAAGCCCCGAGCATGGGGATCTATCGCCCTCTAACTTTCGTTTTGATTGTCCGGCAGGACATGAGCAGAAGATGTCGGACTCCGACGACACCCGATCCGGCTCTAATGTGGAGATGGGCTCAGATGTGGAAATGAGCTCTGATGTTCAAACCGACGCGGAATCGTCGTCGTCTGAGTCGGCAAGCCCAGTGGACGTTCGCTACCCGCCGGCTCCTGTTGTACCTGCAGAGGCTGTCGCTAAGGTAGTGGAGGAAGCTGGACCCTCCGGCAGAAGATATTACCCATACTTGCGATTCTCTAGGACCGGAATGTTTCTGCCGGATGACTTTTGGGAGAAGTACGCCATCCCCAACAATGTTATGACGGAGCTTCTTTATGAGCCGGAGGAAGTACTATACAACGACGCTTACGTCGCTATTCCCCTCATGGCTATCACTGAGGGAGGCCTCCGGTTGCCTGTTGATGAGTTCATAAGGGACCTCATGTGTGAGTATGGGCTTTCCCCAGCCCAACTCTCTGGAAACACATATAGGGTTGTCAGCTGTATTAGAAAGTTGTGTCGGACCCAGGGCCTTGTCTTTACTGTTGCAGATCTCTTTGGCCTGTTCACACTTTCACAGAATAAGAAATCTGAGCGCTATTTTTTGAGTGCTCGGTCTAGATCCGGAGACCTCTTCACCCGTCTATTGGATTCTGATAAATGGGCTAACATCTATGTAGTAGTGTCCGGAGGCTACAATAACCCGGCCGATGGGAGAAAACCCATATCGACTGCCAAGGGGTCGCCCAGTAAGCCTTCTATTGAGTCTTTAAGCTTTCATTTAATCTGATGTCTTCTGTTCTGACTGATTGCACTTTATGTTTTGCAGCTCTTTCAAAGGTTACTCTCCGACTGAAGAACCGAGCCGATACCAGTCATCTTGCTGCTCTCTGGGCATTTCCTCACAGGGACATTCCTCGGATTCTTGAGTACCAGCCATCCTACTTGTCCTTTCTCGAGGATAAAAGTAAGCGAGCAGCCCGCCGATCCACTGCTAATTTGACCAAGTCTTCAAAGATGCCGATCAGAGAGGGATTTGAGGTAGAGGCTGCCCCTCTTACGGGTGACTATGTCAGAAAGAGGAAGAGGGGTGCCAAAGAGACAGAGGGCACCTCTTCCAGGGGCATTCCTACTGGTGTTCCTGCGACCCCAAGACCTCTTGGTTCGGCTGGAGATGGTGATGGCTCCCGGACTCCTCTGGCTGTGTCCGGAGCCCAAGCACCGGTGGTGGTGACCGAGGAGCAGACCCGGCAGCCCCAGGGGAGGACTTCTTCGTTCTCTGTCGGAGACCGCGACAAGCGGCCGGTTGAAGCTGATGAGGTGTGGCAACCACAGTTGACCTGGCCGGATGGAACACATGTGCTGGCTGACGACAGTGTGGTGGTGAACAATGAGCTGGGGGTGCGATTTGCCAAGATGATGGAGTCTCCGGGCAACACTGCTTCTTTGCCGGACACCTATGTTGGAAGGGTGGAGAAGGGCTTCTCCTGTTTTGTTGAGTTATTACCTTCGTCCAATCATTCCGGACCTCTGTACTTCATGCCATTTGATGACCCCCTTTATTTTGTAGGGCGTCGCCTGCCTTTCTACTGTCTATGACAAATTTATGTATGCTGCGAGCGAGAGGATCCGGCTGAGACAAAAGGCGTCTGCTAAAGATGCC
This sequence comes from Monotropa hypopitys, assembly GCA_002855965.1. Lineage (NCBI taxonomy): Eukaryota > Viridiplantae > Streptophyta > Magnoliopsida > Ericales > Ericaceae > Monotropa > Monotropa hypopitys. Next base: position 10,122 of record NMUG010010795.1, read on the forward strand.
GAGATTGCAGGCCTGCGGAAGGCGCTGGAGGAGGGGAAGAAGAGGGAGGCTGATCTGGATAAGACGCTCCAGCATGAGAGGCGTTCTCACAAGAAGAAGCTGGATGCTGAGAAGAAGAAGGGAGTTGATTCGGCCAAGGCGGCCGAGAGGATCGGCTATGGGTCAGGCCTGACGGATGCCCGCGAGGCCTTCGGGAAGCAATGTCGGGAACAAGTGATTGTGCAGCACAAAAACAGCTACACCCCCGGCTATACGAAGGGCCACCGGAACGGATACGACCTGGCGCTGTAGAAAGCAGGCATCCCTGAAAGTCATTCTGCCCGGAGGTACGTTGAAGAGGTGGAGGTGACGCCGATCCCCATTGAGGAGACCTTCCCGGAGGTCGAGGAAGATGACGAAGAAGGAGAAGAGGAAGAAGTTGACGGAGAGGAGCACCATTCGGCGCAGAACTGAAGGCTTCCTTTTCTTCTTTTTCTTTTGCTTTGTTTTTTTTTTGAAAATTTTTTGTTATCATCCTCCGGACGTTGATCCACTCTTTTCTTAATGAAATGTGTGAATGCCTTTCATGTTTGGTTTGTTGCACAAAAATTTTATAACAGTTGGCCTTCGGACATGTTAAGGGGTTTATCAGTCTCCTTAAAATGATCCAGACATCTTATCCAGTAGAATGAGACCAGTGGAAGCCTGTCAGATGACTGCCGGTAGCCTGGTCTCTG
>NMUG010010796.1:0-10838 GCA_002855965.1 Monotropa hypopitys
GAGAACTCGAAAGAGTCCATGGATATAGACTCCGGAGCAGAAGTCGTTCACCTCGCACAGGCGGTGTGGTGGAAAAAAGCAGTAGGCCTGAAAGTCAAAAGGAACGCGTCGGTAATGAATGAAATTCCATTCTCAAGAATCACAATAAAGGAGGAAATTTCACACCACTTGAGCTCACTTAGGATTAATCAAGTCCTCGGTCTTCCGTCTGGGTGTGACCTCGATAAAGACTTTACTATGACGTGCTTAGACTTTCTTATCTAGAACTGTCGTGGTGCTGGTAACGATAGGTTTCGCACCCATTTCAAAGAACTTGTTGCGTCTTAAAAACCCCAGGTTGCTGTGCTCTTAGAAACCAAGATCAAGATGGAGCAGATGGGATTATTTTTCAAAAAGTTAGGGTTTCTGGATTCGGTCTATGTCGATCCGGTGGGTAGAGCTCGGGGGATATGGATCATATGGGATCCTATGACCATCACTCTGAATACTCTCAGGATTACGAACCAGGTGATTCATGTTTATGTAAAGAAAGATAATTTCGACGATGGGTGTTTTCAGCTGTTTATGGTTCTCCTAACCCCAATCTGAGGAGTAATCTTTGGAAGGAAATCCGTGATTGCAAAGAAACTGAGAATTCCAGCTGGATGGTTGCCGGCGATTTCAACGAAACTGCTACCGCAGAAGAAACAAATTCGGGTGCCCAAGACAGAGGGGATAATCAACGCAGGAAGTTCAATGAAGAGGTTAGTCTAAGCAATCTGTCTGATCTTGGTTATTCTAACTCCAAGTTCACTTGGACCAATGGCAGACAAGGCCCTAGCCGTGTTAAAAAACGCCTTGACCGAGCTTTGGCTAACAATTCGTGGTTCACGGTGTACCCATAAGGTATGGTTTTTGTTCTCCCTCGCATATATTCGGACCACGCGCTGATTTTGATAAAGATGTTTAATAATCCTTTTATGAAAATGCCCTCCCGACCTTTTTGTTTTGAAGCTATCTGGCTCTCTAATGCCGATTTTCCTGCATTGGTGAAAGAGAGCTGGAAGGTGAACTCCTTCCTTAATTGTCTCGATAATTTTAGAGATAAAGTTTTGATTTGGAATCGTGAGGTCTTTGGCAACATTTTTAAAAAGAAACGTTGGATTCGGGCTAGGACAGGGGGCCTTCAAAAGGCTCAAGATCACAATAAATCCCATAGTTTATATCTTCTAGAACAAAGACTCATTGATGAGTACAATGGTATCCTCAGGCAAGAGGAGTTATTCTGGCATCAGAAATCTAGAATAACTTGGCTTAAAGCTGGTGATAGTAATACAAAAAATTTTCATTTGTCCACTCTGATACGAAGGCGCAACAATAGAATCTTAAGGATTAAAAATCAGACAAATTAGTGGGTGGATAATCCTGAGGATATTGTCATTCTGGTTCAGAATCATTTCTTTAACCTTTTTAATAAATGCATGGGCACGCCTGTAAAGGTGTCCGAGGATCGCCCTTCTGTGATTCTCTCCATGGAGGAGGTTGTTGATCTGGATAGAGTCATGAGCAGATCTGAAATTTGGGAGACTCTTAAACACCTTCCTCCTCTAAAAGCTCCTGGGCCTGATGGTCTCCATGCCCTCTTTTTTCAAAAGAACTGGGCTACGGTGGGAGATGGCTACGGATTGTTTCTCCCTTACCAGCTTCCCGGATCAGTTAAACAGAACTTATGTGGCCCTTATCCCCAAAGTAGACAACCCTGAGAAGATTGGTGAGTTTAGATTCATTAGCCTTTGCAATGTGGTGTATAAAACTCTCTCTAAAATTATAGTTAATAGATTGCAACCCCTTATGACCAAAATTGTTGGCCCTTTCCAGAGTAGAGGACAACTCGATCATAACTCAGGAGATCCTGCATTCTCTTAGATCCAAGAAAGGAAAAAGGGAGGGATGGTGTTCAAAATTGATTTAGAAAAAGCTTATGATTCCATATCTTGGGATTTCATCCTCAGCACCCTTACTTTTTTTAACTTCAGTCAGCACATGATTCAGTTAATCATGAAATGCGTCACTTCGACTTCCATGGCCATTCTTTGGAATGGCGGACCCCTGGAGGAATTCAAGCCCACTTCTGAGCTTAGACAAGGAGATCCTCTATCGCCTTATATTTTTGTTTTGTGTATGGAAAGATTATCCAATCTTATCTTGAAGAGTTCTTCAAATAATTCGTGGAAGGGTATCAAGTTTGCTAGGCTAGCTAACCCTCTTACTCACCTATTCTTTGCGGATGATTTAATTCTTTTTGGGGATGCTTCTTCTGGAAACTGTAAAACTATCATGAAAACTATCAAGGACTTTAGCAGTTTGTCCGGCCTGAAGATTAATAAGGCAAAATCAAAACTCTTCTTATCCAGCAACATTCCCAACTCCAAAGTGCGAAATCTGAGTTCCTTAGATGGGATAAGTTTGACTAGAAACCTTGGCAAATACTTGGGCATACCTCTGTTGCATGATAGAGTTTCTAGCAGTACGTTTGTTGAGGTGGTAGAGAAAGTCCAAAAACGACTTTGTACTTGGGCAAAAAATGCTCTGAACCCAGCGGGCAGAATGACCCTAGTTAAACATGTTACTTCAGCCATTCCTGTCTATCCCATGCAAACGCTTTCGTTCCCCATCTCAATGTGTGAGTCTTTAGACAGGATTAACAGGAATTTTCTTTGGGGTGATTCGGCTGATAATCATAGAGTCCACCTGGTTAATTGGGACACTATTTGTAGCAGTAAGGAGTTGGGAGGCCTGGGAATTAAGAAATCGAGATTTATCAATTCTAGTTTAGTTGCAAAACTTGCTTGGGGTGTGTACACCAATAAGGATAACCTTTGGACTATTATTCTTAAAACTAAATATCTTAATTCAAACCAGGGTGCAAATTGGGGTAGCAAGAAATACGCCTCTCACGTTTGGAGAAGCATTTTGAAACATAAGGATCATATTAGGAAGCATACGAAATGGAAAATTGGAGACGGAGACTCGGTCCATTTCTGGAATGACTGGTGGGTTGGGGACTATCCTCTTGCTCTCACCCACCCACACACTCACTCTAACCCTAATGTTAAGGTTAAGTCTTTCATCATCAATGGGAAGTGGAACATGGATATTCTGGCACCCCTTCTGGATGCAAACACTTCAGAGCTGATTCAAGAAGTGAATATAAACCACAATTTAGGTAGTGATATCCCGATTTGGACACTGGCTGCTGATGGTGTGTATCATCCTAACTCCTTTAATATTAGCCAGGGGGATTTGGGAGAGAGGATAGATGGAAATGAGTTTGGAAATTGAAGTGTCCCAACAAATTAAAGTTGTTTATCTGGCTCATTTTGCATAATAAATTGTCCACCAATCTGTTGAGAATGAAAAGGGCTATGTCAACTGATAGTAGCTGTCCCAGGTGCCTTTGTGGTGAGGAAGATTTATAACATTTTTTCTTCGATTGCTTTTATTCTAAATTGGTTTGGGATGTCATATTTGGTTATATGAACACCTCCTCGAGGGATACCTACGGGAACCTTACGAGGTGCCTGGATAGTTTAAAAAAAGTTGGTATCTCGAGAAAGGGTAATTTGGATATCTTTCACTACAATATGATCTCTATTTTATGGCAAATTTGGTTGAGTAGGAATAACAAAGTTTTCAACAACAAAGAACCAAATGCTTCTTCTGTGATTAACACAAGTCTTTCCTTTGCTCGAGATATCCACTCTACTTACTGCCAAGAGGAGGTTTTCATATCACCAACCAGGCAGGTTTCTAACTGGTTACCCCCTCATGCAGGCTTAAAGCTTAATACGGATGGTAGCTGGAATGCAGGTACTAAGAAGGCTGGCTGCGGCGGGCTGTTTCGCGATCCAAACGGCGAATGGATTCTCGGTTTCTATGGGAAGCATGATTGGGAGTCGAGCCTCGCGGCTGAACTTTGGGCCATTTACAGGGGAGTTACCATTGCCTATGAAAAAAACATGCAGGACATTGCCATTAAATCAGATAGCGAGCAGGCTGTGAAAGCTTTAAGTTCGGAGGGGGACAGGAACGATCCAAACCGTTATGTGATTATGGAGACGAAAATCCCGATGAGAAGAACTGGGGCCTCGATTAATCGCATTACGAGGAGTGCCAACGAATGTGCTGACCATCTAGCACATCTAGGAGTAGAAGGAAATGACAGTCTGCGTCTGCTTGTGGAAATGCCGATCTCGATCCGCGAATTCTGGATTCGCGACCAACTAAAATTACATGAAATTCTTGACTGAATGTGTTAGTAGTATAGGGGCTTTGGACCTCTGTTTTGTTGTTGTTTTTGTGATGACTGTTTTTCGTTGGCCTATGGATCCTTTTGGTTGCCGACTTATTGTTGGGTGTATGTTGTTAACTTTTATCTAATGAATTTTCAGTGTTTACCAAAAAACAAAGAATATATAAAAATATGGATGCAACACATATACATCAGCCCAGATCCATATAAGAATACTATTCTGAGAAATAATATCAGAATTTAATAATATTCTGAATTCCAGAAATACCTAAATCAAGAACTGAAGACACTATTGCTCCTAGAACACTGACTGATCACCCATGTTTCTTCCCGGACTCTAGTTGCCATTCATCAACTTCCAACTGATCACTATCGTCACAATTTTTTCGTCTCTGCTCTTACAGTTATCTGCTATTCCAGCTTTTGAATTCTGTCTTCTCTGTCTTCACAATTTGAGAAATACAAATTCCCATTTCCAGTCACTATCATTGATTTCCCAATTACCAACTAAAATCACTCAGATCCTAAATCTCATCTCAAAACTATATGCTGCAGATATATCATCCCCAACTTCTCTGTCCTCTAAAGAACACATATTGAGAAATATTCTCTTATTATCACAAAATTCCCTGTAGAAAAATTATAGGCCACGTAGAAAACAATTCTCATATCACAATAGTTAGGGAAATTATAACACATATTCTCTAACTCGACCTACACAACACTCACAGGTCCACTACATGGTTCCTCTAACTCAACGCATGTCACAGAGACTAGACAAACTCTAGCTCTGATACCAAGTTGTCACATCCTGCCCCGAATACTCAACTAATACAGGACGTAAACAGGCGGGCCTGCGACCTACAAGCATGATTACCACAATTTAATCCTCCTTAAGGGAATCCAACACCAATACTCTAACTCAATCATGCTTAACAATGATTTCTATAATCAAAATAAATCTACACTAACAGTTTATTATACAGAAATAAACTACTGCAGCGGAAATAAACTAATCAACTGTAAATAAATTAAATTATAACATGCTTTAATTGAATTAAAAACAACTACACTAGCCCTGATCAACGTACATTGGAATTGATGTACGCATCTAGTCACATGTGAGTCTAACTACGTCCTCAAAGGCAAACTCTACTTCTGAACCAGTAGTGGACCAAGGAACCATAGCAACTCTCCAGCATCTCCTCCAAAACCTGTGTTTACCAAGTGGCCAACACAGAGTATGTAAGATACATTGAAACTTAAAATAAGTAGAAATCACGGTAAAACAAACCACCTCCACATATGCAGACAGAAACACTATGCATATGATATCTGAGAGCGACCGTAGTTGGTACTCTTGGCGCGTCCGCCCACACACATCCTCATTACACATGCATTTCAGATATTGCATTTAAATTACAATGTATTTAACACCCTCACTGCGGATTTATTAACCGTTGCCACATCTGATTGCTCTGCAACACCCTCTAGTGGGCTAAATCCCAACTAGTCTTTCACCTGTTCAAGCCAAAACTCATCAATATCCGATATAATAAAGCTTGAACAATAAATAAATGCGTGAATAAATAAATCAAATGCATTAAAACATCCCACAATTACACATTTCATGCTATAACATCTTTGTTATAATCATATAACTCATTTCACATTTTATTTTTCTTAATTCTCTATTTTTATTTCATTTTAATTTTAATTTATTTTCTTTATTTTCCACTCACTGTTTGTTCCTTCAGTACATTCATTTCGATATGCTCAATTCTATATTTCGATATACAATTTATCCCTTACCAATCGATATATAGAACAACATTCATCATTTCGATATACTTATTTCTAGCAATATTTCGATATGCCACAGTTTACATTTCGATATGCATACATCACTGATCAACATTCAACCGAACATATTTCGATATGCATGTTACTCTTATATCGAAATACATCTTTAATCAAACAAAACCCAGAAATAACATCAACTGTTCATTCATCTTCTACCCTTCTTAATTCACGAATACGCATCAACAATGAACTATAAACTTCAACAAGGATTTCTATGATTATATCTCTATCTATAATCAAAACACATGCCTTGAAACCCACCAAAATCCATTGAATTCAACATATTAACTCAATTTATAAACAACCCACTTTTCTACACAAAACAACTTAATTCATGCTTAATTTCTTTCATAAATTCAGAAATTGAACAAATAATCAATACAAACGTGAAAGATATACATCACTTGCTCATTTAATTGATTCCACAAACTCTGATTCAACAATTTAATCAAAACCCACTTCTACGAATAAATTGGTCCTCTCTCTCTCTCTCTCTCTCATCTGCATATATCTTTCTCTTGAGAGTTTGTTTCAGAAAACTAAGTGTAAATGACTTCATACACAATGCTATTTACCGACTGAAGCATTAATCACATAATGACAAACTTCACTGATTAACTTAAAACTTGACATCTATATTACATATATTTCGATATGTAACTTGTTCCTCACCTCCATATTTCGATATATAACATTTACAAGTTACAGTTCAACATTTATTTCGATATACTGAAGTTAAATCCTATTCATATTTCGATATGAAGACACTCACCCCACTCCTCATTTCGATATGTGTATAACTAAAGTTTCAGCAGTTCATTTTGTATTTCGAAATACACACAACCCCCAGACCTCCTTATATCGATATGCAACTCAATTCTGGGCCAAAGTCCAGAGAGTACAATAATTTGAATCTTTCAAATTTATTCTAACTTTTTATTTGATTAAAACTAATCAAATGCACACCAAAACACAACAATCATGCAAATTATTAAATCTAAGCATGATATCAAAGCAAATTAAAACTTGCTTAATTAAAATAATACACGAATTTTCTAAGACAGGTGTTACATTGACACCCAAATCTCATTTCAATACCCACTTAGTAATTTTTAAGGAACACTCGGCGTCCTATGAGCTCAAAGGAACTTACTACGATTTTAAAGGCTCAACGCACCCGATTGATCTACATACAAGTCCTATGATAATTCAAATGTCACGATAACCCCAAAACATGACTTGAGGTTCACAATGGCATTTCGTCGAACACTTGGCGGCCCTAAACTCCAACGGCCACCAATCAATCATACAAATCACCAAAACACAAGTCATCTCTTTCTCAAGAATTTCGTCGAACACCTAGTGGGCATAAGATCACCACTCAATTCCACTACAATGTAACCCTAAGTCACAAAATACAATGTATATACTATGGCTACCAAATTGAACCTGTGGTGGCTGATTTCTGCCGGATGCTTCCTTGATTGCTGGTTCTCCGGAAACTGTCTGTTTGTGGATGAACCGGAGGCTCGCGTGGTCCCTGCAAACAATAAATGGATCCCCCTGCTTGGCTTCTGCAAAAAGAGGTTAGTGCCCGTCGGTCGGTCATGACCAACGGGGCTTCTGATGCTTAAGTTAGTCTCTTTTGCTGGAAAAAGGCAGAAGCAAACGCGGTTAGGCCGGGCGGTAGCAGTCGGGGATCAGATCCCATGAACAGTACCCCCTAGGGGTATTTATAGGAAAATGTTGGCTTGGGGCTCAAGAATGTTGCATGGACTGCGCGTCATGGGCTCCTTAGTGGGCCGGAACGACGGGTGGGCCAGGTCGGTTGTACGGACGGGGGCCCGGAGCAGGCGCCTTAGGCAGTGCCGGAGGGTTGAACCTCCGCCAGAGGGCCGGTCGGCTCGAGAGAGGGGTCCTTGCTACAAGGATAGTATTGGTGATCTGCTGATCGGTATGGTAGCCGGAACGACCAATGACACAGCGAACCCTCAGGCCACCTTATTTAGGAGGGACAGTGTGGTTTTACTGATTCATTTCCTACCGGAGGGCCGTAGTTCTGACGGGTCGGGGATGCCGGAGGATACTCGGGGCTTAAGGAAATGGCTGACGCTTAATAACGAGTTCGGTCCCTCAGGGCATAGGTCCGGCCACCACAATAGCCCCTCAATCTTTCCCAAACATGTTGGAAAAGATTGATCATTGTATGCCGGAAGCTTTCCTTCGGGGGAACGGTCCCGTCAAGGCTTACTCAGACGTCACCTGACAGATGTTAGGGCAATAATTGAATACAGACGTCAGGGACCGCCACATGTCATGCCCGATTCGCCGGTCAAACGGGCTGCCTCGGTACTTGTGAAATAAAAATTAATTTTGACAACTGTGCTTCGTACCTGAGGGGGCCTATAAATAGGCTTGTGCGGTAGGACCTTCGGAACTTACTTCGCATTCAGAGATCCTCTGGAGAGCTCCATAACCTTCGGCGTCTTCACTCCTCCGATTGTCATGAACCAGGTGATTGATTTGGTTTCTTCTTCGTCAAACTCTAATCTGGACCCATTGTTCCAACCAACCCCGGGAGAGCTGACTCCTGAGGCTAGCTCAAAAATGTCATCTCCGGATGTAGCTATCACCCCCGGGTATTCTTCCTCGAGGCAGCCCCAAGTTGGTGGTCGAGCCAACATCATCCAGCACTTCTCGGATGAAAACGAACCCACATACGTGGCCCTGGGGAACCGTCCAAACAGAGTTTTAGGGGGGCGGTCAGGGAAGCTGGTGGAGATCGGCCTTTCCCCTACCTTGACTATTTCTACAGAGGCTTATCTGAATTTGAAGAGTTCTTCCGCCGGTACGATATTTCGGTCTCAATGAACTGCGTGAAAGTCGGGTTGGAGGTTACATATTCGGAAGATCATGTTACAGTTCCCCTGATGGCCATGACCGAAGGGCGGCTGAAGATCCCGTTCGTCCCATTCCTTCGGGAATTTTTGTTTGCGTTCCATCTTGCACCAAATCAGCTATCAGTGAACGGCTACCAGACCATATGCTATATCTGGGTGTTGTGCGAAAGGGACGGCTTGGAATTTTATGTGCCAGATCTAATGGGTTTGTTCTCACTTTCTCGGAATCGAGCATCCGGTAGGTACTTCTTTACTCCCCGAAAGCCGTATGGTGATGTTTTTATGAGGCTGCCGGACTCAGAACGATGGGGGAACCTTTATCTCCAGGTATTTGGTGAATATAATTTTGGTCCGGGTGGGGAGCGTCGGCACCCTCTGCCGACTATTGAAGGGAATCCTGGTAAGTGTCCGGCATTTTAGCTTTAGGTCCTCTCGTGTTCATCTCCGTCCTAATCTTGCCCTTCTTGTGCAGATGTGTCAACAATATTCAAACACTTGAGGAGCATGACGTCAGCTGTCCGGATCGATGCTCTACTAAGGTGCGATGGTAGGGATGCCCCCACCCTTCTGGGGTATGAACCAATGTACCATAGCTTCTTGGAGGACCGGAAGTCTAGGGAAAAAAGGAAAGCAATGGCAGAGCCGGTCGTGCGAGCCCCTGCCCGAAGGCGGATGTCTATTCTTGAGTATTTTAAAAGGTGGAGGTTCCGACGGTATTGATGCAGGAGCCGGATGAGGAAACTGCTCCGACGGATAGGGCTGCCGTTAGGCCGGAGGTCATACCTCCCGGGGCCGCTGGAATTACTCCAAGTGAAGGAAGAGCCATTTGAGTATGAAGAGGTTTCGGAGGGTGTAAGATACAGATTTATGCAAAGACGCCCCCGATCTCCGTATGTCCCAGGACCTCCCGAGCCCTGGGCTCCCAATTTTTGAAAGTACTCTGGGGCGCCCGTTCATACAACGGATGGTGTTAATGCTGACCCGAAGATCACGTGCCCTCTTCTACGGGCGCTATAGCTGTCGGCTGACATGAGAGTCCTGCCGATTGGGATTGAGGATATGTACGACAACACTGGGGCATGCCTCATAAAGGTATCTTTTTCCCCCTCTTGGTCGGACCCCCATTAATGACTATTTTTCTGATGATTCTTTGCAATACTGCAGGCTTGCAAGAGCCTTGCTGGTTTGTACAAAAGTAGTTAGCGGGTGCTCCGAAAGTCGTATATCCGGATCCGTCGTGTCCAGCAGACAGAGGACAAACTAAAGGAGGTGGAAGCCGAGAAGAACCTTCTCCTCTAGCAGATTGAGGAGGTAACGTCGGAGCGGACTGGTTGAAAGAAAGGCTCGATGCATGTCCGAGCGATGTCCGGCAGGCTGGAGGAGTTAGTGAAGAGGATCTGAAGAAGGCTGTGGCTGAGGCGGATACCAAAGCTTATGCCAAAGGGGTCAAAGACACCATAGAGGTATACCGTCGGGAGGTGCATGAGCTATGGCCTGAGGTCCACGAAGTCGGCTTCAAGCTAGGGTATGACATGGCTTTTAGGGAAGCGTGGGGGATGGCCCTTGTGGTGCCTGTTGTCCGGAGGGTTCTGCCGATCCTTCGGTCAGTGGCCGGATGACTGGAGCTGAGAGCTTCGGTTGAGCGCTTCGGATACCTATAAGAGAAGAGGGTCAACCTGCTTGGCTCCTGCAATCACAAAGGTTAGAGCCCACCGGTCGGCAGCGACCGAAAGGGGCCTCCGATGGTAAAGTCAGCAACTGTCGGAGAAGGAAACCGCAATTGA
>NMUG010010797.1:0-10838 GCA_002855965.1 Monotropa hypopitys
ATTTTGGATAAGTTATAACAAAGTTATAAATAAGTTACAGTACAAGTTATAATACAAAGTTACAATGCACTCTAACTTATTCAAATATGCACTGTAATTTGCATTTTGGACAAGTTATAATAAAGTTATAAATAAGTTACAGTACAAGTTATAGTGCACTATAAATTGCATTTTGGACAAATTATAACAAAATTATAAACAAGTTACAGTACAAGTTATGGTACAAAATTACAATGCACTCTAACTTATTCAAATTTGCACTGTAATTTGCATTTTGGACAAGTTATAACAAAGTTATAAATAAGTTATAGTACAAGTTATAATGCACTGTAACTTGTACAATATGTTATAAACAAGGTTACAATACACTGTAACTTGTTCAATATGCACTGTAACTTACATTTGGACAAGTTATAACAAAGTTATAAATAAGTTACAGTATAAGTTACAATGCACTATAACTTTGTGTTCTTGGACCATGACCCAATCTACTATCTAATCTTCCGATCCGAATGCTACTTGAATGTGTCTCTATAACCAAAGAACAATGTTAGTGCTACCCGACGCCGTTTGCCGGAATGGCCTGTCGATGGTGGACCCCTCTGGCATAAGACTGACCGACGATGGAAGTTGTGCTTCCTCCCAGTGGGGAGTAGTCACGCATGGCTTCCTTGTCGTCCGGACTGGATATGTCGAAGGTTGAAGTAGACTGCATGGTCGGACTGGCTTGGCTCCTTTGGGTGTCCAGAGTCTGCTTTGATTGCCGAAGGTACGCATGATGAAGCACCAGCTCCGTCCTTTGGTCGTGTAGATGAGATGTATACTGGAGGTCCGTGAGGTCGACGACCCTAGTTTGCTCCGTGAGATGATTGAGGTGGGGGTTTGGATAAGCCGGATGGTCTGGTAGAGTGGAACTTGATGCCCCAGATTGAGATCCGGCTACTACAATAGCCCCTCAATTTTTTCCAACCTGTTGGGAAAGATTGATCAAATACTGCTGGACGTCTTATGCCCTTCCTGTGGCTAATTCACACCGGATGACCGAAGAATTGTATGACGGAGTGAAGGTCAAGAATTCGGGCATCATTGCGATGCACTGTGATCAGCACGTTTGCTGGCAGTAATAATTATTCTTTAACTGTCGCTATTGTGCTGGCCACATGTCATTTTTTTGATTGACAGAGGGAGCCAACACATGTGGATGGGATGTTTGACGGGTGTTTCTTAGACTTTGTGCTCGTCACTGATTGTCCCAAGCTGCCACCACGGGAATCGTGTGCGGTAACTGTCTAGCCATCTTCCCTTTAGTGTAAATAACAAGGGGGAAGAAGGCCCAGACTTACTTTTGCAAACCCAGTCTCCAATGCTTGGCCTCCGCAGAGCTTCCTGTAGTCTTCCGGTAGACTTGGAGCCCAAGAATGTACACACTAATGTGCATGAGGCTCTAGATGATATCAGTCCTAGCCCAATAGATAGAGTTTATTGTAACTGTTGATACCCAAATTTTGACTCAGTCTTTGCAAATTCAGAAATCAGCAAAACAGTCTTTTCAGAGATCAACACGTACATCCGGAATGTTCAGACTTCTCGCAGACAACACCGACGTCATCTAAAAGTTTCAGAATGTTGAGCCAACATCGGTAAAGTGGTAAGGAACATTTACCCTGATTCAAAAAGTAAAGCTGACGCACCAGTCAAGACAAATTTCCAACGGACGACACTAAAACCGCATCCGAAAAGCAGAACATTCGAGAACAAGTGGAATCCCGCATAAACAACCAAAATTCTGTTTTCGAATGCGATGATGAAGGTAAATCAGTTACCGAGAAGCTGGTACAAAACTGAATCTGTCTGATTCAGATCCAGGATTTAGTTGAAGATAAACGTCAATCTGTTCGGTTTTCCCTACAGCTATCCAGCAGTCCCGGAAATCAGTGAACGAATTTTGTATGGACCTCATCTTCAAAGTCTGACGTTCCTAACGGAACAGATTTTCCATAAGCTGAGCAGCCCAGAAGGTGCACCGCTTCTCACTTTATCCACGACATCGGCCCTGATTGTCAAGATTTCTTAGAAACAAGCAGAATCCCCCACAAGCAGCCGAATTTCCGTTTATGAATGGAAACTCGAATACGTTCTAATTACAGAGAGGCCAGCGTAAAAACTGAATCCGTCTGATCCAGATCCGGGATTTAGTTGAGGATAAACATCAATCCATTCGGTTTTCCCTATAGCTGTCCAGCAGTCCCGGAAATCAGTGAACGAATTTTACACAGACCTCATCTTCAAAGTCTGACATTCCCTGCAGAACAGATTTTTTGGAAGTTGAGCAACCCAAGAGGTGCACCCATCGCTTCTCTCTTTGTTTAAAGCAACGGAGCCGAATTTTAGGGTTTTCCCAAGAAATGTCCGGTTCAAGCCCGGGACATTTTCTATATTCACGATCCAACTCAATGATCATGGATATGAAATTTAAATTGTCAAAGTCAGAGTTCGTTAAAGGGCCGGCCAAGCGCAAATAGAAGCTTCGAACCAAGATTCAGAACTCTGGGATACTTTTTCAATTTTAAAGATATTTTATTTAATTTCTAATTAATTTTGCGAAGAAGATAATGTCAAAATAACCTAGGAAGCTTCTTAAAATATCCTAGCCAGCTCATGACCCACGTGTCATCCAATTGGACCAAGTTCCCTCAATATCGCAACTATAGTTGCGACATTCATTTATTATAAATAGAAGCTCATCACAACAACAATCTAGACCTTGAAAAGACCTTGAAAAGACCTTGAAACTTCCAAGCACCATTATACATCCAAACACTCGACTACTCTTCAAACCAAAAACCTCCAGGTCCTAACCCTAAACCTTTTTCGTCCGCATTTTTGCGAAGTATCCGAACCCCTGTCTATTTTTTTACGGTAAATACCGTTTTATTTTCTATATTCTTCAGAGATTCTCTATAGTCTTCTAATTTATAGTTCGACATTAGTCAGTCGGCCACGTCTGATACTATGCCTTATTATATTTTAAAGAAGCTATCTTTAGAAGTTGTCTCCCGGAATTGTACAGATACATCAATACAATTTGCCGTTATTTTTAATACTTGACTTTTTCCGCTTTCGAACAAATATTTGGTAAAGAATTTGTTATTTTATGTCTTTCTCCTCATTAGAATTCGGCACATACTTGGCTATGCCAGCTCTGCTGTCGCATACGAGAAGAACATAAAAATATCTTCGACTCAAAAATACAATTATAGCTTACATTTTCATACCTATAGCCCGACCTTGTCAGTACGCTATATACTTGCCGTCTAGCTCAGAATATATCCAGCTTGGTTTATATTAATATGTACTGCTGTCTAGCTCAGAATATATCCTGCTCGGTTTATATATATGATATCTTATACCCCTGTCCATGCAAACGTATATATATTCTATCTCTATTTAGCGATTCACATTCGCTTTCCCTAAAACACTTTTAAAATAAATTAAAATTCCTGTATCCGTACTCTAGAGTGAAAGCTTACAGTAGCTACTAGACTCAGATTAAAGGAATGCCTTGTGACTCGGATCCGTCCGGAGCACTCGATATTTTGTGGGATTTTTCACACTTAATGAAAATAACTCCCTCCCTATTTTTTAAAACGCAGTCGAAGCTCTGTCTGACTGAAAAATATTCAAAACACTTTCCAAAGTAAAAATCGAATTCCTCTATCCGTACTCTGAAGTGAAAGCTTGTAGTAGCTATCAGACTCAGATTAAAAGAATGTCTTAGGACTCGGATCCATCCGGAGCATTTGACATTCTGTGGAATTTCCATATTAAAAAAGCAAACACTTTATAAAAATTCTTTCGCGGTCGAGGCCCTGTCTGACCCAAGAAAGTAGAAAATTCGTTTTTCACAGTCGAAGTTCTGTCCAACTGAAAAACATTAAAAACACTTTAAAAGCAAAAAACCAAGTTCCTTGATCCGTACACTGAAGTGAAAGCTTGCAGTAGCTATCAGACTCAGATTAAAAGAATGCTTTATGACCCGGGTCATGCCGGATCATTTAATATTCTTTGGAATTTTCCAAACAAAATAAATAAATAAATAAAACAAATAAAAATATTTCAAAACTGCTCGAAGTTCTGCCCAACCGTAAAATACAAAATCACTTTTCAAACTCAGTCGAAATTCTGTCCGATTGTAAAAAATCATTTTCAGCCAAAGGTTCTGTCTGGCTCAAATTTATTTAAAAAACACAGTCGAATTTCTGTCCGACTGTCGTTAATAAAATTGAATTAACAAAACAAAATTGTTTTCTCAAACGCAATCGGAATTCTATTCGATCACAGAAAACCAGTTTTCGCCGAAGTTCTGTCCGGCTCAAAAATAATTCTTTCTTATAAAAAACCGGGCCGAAAGACTGCCCGTAATTCTTTCAGAAACCAAATCGGGCCGAAATCTGCCCGTCAACAACTATTATCCATAAGTCGTTTAAATTCAATTCATTTCATTCGTATCAATAATAATTATTCATTTCTCTAGCCGAGAAAACAATTGATTTCGGATTACGAAAAGATTTACTTTTGAAAATGATAGTACCGAAAGAGCTAGTGTGGTGCCTAACACCTTTCTCATTCATAATTTAATCCCCGAACTTCAAATTTCTGGTTTGCAGACACCTTTCCCAAAATAAAATTAAACATTTCCAAATCAAATTAAACATTCTTTTCAAATAAAATACCGGTGACTTGGCAAACTATGACTTAATGCCGAGTGGCGACTCCGAAAATTATAAACCGGCACACTCAGGCTGTCACCCATTTTTAAAACAAATCCCCTAAATGGCAAATAAACCCAACAGTGTGGATTCTTCGATCCCGGAAAACGACTCCTCCCACGAGAGGGGACGAGGGAAGGACGGAAAATTTTCCTAGCGCGACAGCTGGCGACTCCGCTAGGGACTTCGAGGATTTTGGCTTGCAAAACCTTTTCCAAAAATAAATCTTTTCCGGAATTTTGAAATCAATCAATTCTCGGCTTATTATTACTGATCTACACCGTGTTTATTTCTTTTCAGAAAGATTACAGGACGCGTTGCTAAATAAATAGGTTCTGCGTTGAAAAAAAAAATGCCGCACTGAAACTATTTACTACATATATCCTGCTTATTTATATAACTGCAAAAAGGGTTTTCCCTCATTTTTTTAAAAAAACTTACTTACATTGCATATGTACGTTTTCCATACATCATTTGCATCATTACCTGTTTTGGATGGAAGTCATGACTGCCCAAAATGGAAGATACCCTATCAACCTATCGGGGCCCCGGCAGTAAGCCGCGTTACCCTAAAAAGTCCGCCATGGAAATGAGGCACCCCAATCAAATCACTGACTCTACGATGGTACCCTCACGGGGCCGGAGGTCTGAATATTTGGGAGCCATTAAACCTTATCAGCCAACATAGCCACATGCTACATTTAGTAAGCTAGTAACATAGTCAAGCCAAAACCCTATTTACTGTTTTAGGACAAACATTTACATTCCGAGGGGAATCCTTATATACATACTTGTTAAATGTCAAAATTTTCAAAAAAATATATATATACCTTAGCGTCCTTAGGGATATTGGTCGAGATAAGACTATGGATTTGTCATTTTTCAAAAATCTCCCTATAAATTTACAAATTCGAGATCATCCTCCAGACTCCATGTCTGAGGTACATCCTGAATTGTAAATTTAGAAAGGAAGTTCATACGTCTCCAATTATCCCAAAGGTCTTCTCTTACGCATATATCTTCTCAAAATTATAAATCGTCAGCATCTTTAGGAGTATTGGTCAGAATGAGATTACGGACTTGATATTACAAAATCTCCCAAAGGATCCACAATTCAAGACCGTCCTCCAGACTCCATGTCCGAAATGCATCCTGAATTATAAATCTCAAGGGAAGTCCGTACGTCTCCAATACTTCTGAAGATATTTTCTTGTATACTGATCCAAACTTAGTGTTGCCAAACAGGTACGGACACAACCTATCCAGATTTTCCATATAGCAAGATCATCAAATCTTCCGTCCAAACAATGACCAGAAGACAATATTGCCTACAGTGCGGCAGCGAGCTAGAGTCAGCATTTTGGGGTGAATTCGAAGCCCTCCAAAGGGAGAACCAAGAGCTTCAAATCACCAACTGAGCGCTCCTCGGCCAACTCGTCCAAGCACAAGCTCCTCCGCCGCAATTATTTACCAGAAACAGGGATGCATATTCCCCCTCGTCTTCAAACCCGTCCCAAAGCCATGACGGGCTATTCCATAAACATTCACCATATCAGAAGCCCAGAAATTCTGGCCAATATGAGTCTCCCCCTATCACTCGATGCAAAGTCAGTATCCCAGGCCACGCAAGGTCTCCCTTCCGGGTGTAGCAAGAGGCCCACAACAAAATCGGAGCTTCACTCCATTGGCAATTCCAATGATCGAAGTGTTGTCCTTCCTAAGCTCTTCAGGGCATCTGAACCTTGTTCCTTCACGCCCTCTACCAAATCCTCTCCCCGCACATTTTCGGACGGACTTACGATGCACCTTTCATTCCAACCAAA
Source organism: Monotropa hypopitys (assembly GCA_002855965.1). Lineage (NCBI taxonomy): Eukaryota > Viridiplantae > Streptophyta > Magnoliopsida > Ericales > Ericaceae > Monotropa > Monotropa hypopitys. The sequence goes on from NMUG010010797.1 coordinate 6,593, forward strand.
TGGGCTATACCGTTGAAAATTGTTGGACTCTCAAACATAAGGTGCAAGACCTTATCGACGCCGGGATCATCAACTCGGTAGAGGCTAACGCATCCTCGGATGCCACGATGGCAACTCCGAGTCTCGAAGACTTCCCGTTCATAGCCATGCCCAAAGAGGAACAGGGAGATCTCGAGGAGGATTTACTTAAATGACCGGCATGTTACAAACCACCGTCATCAATCCTCCATCACCAAAAACTGGACAGTCTGCCCATCCATCAAGCCCGCGTCTCCCGGTAAACCGCAGTAACTTATGCATACTGTTTATTTTATGTTTCATTTTCTATTATGGAATGTCAATAAACTGTACATTTGTATAATATATGTTCTGCTATCTTGTTACATCTGAATGTCAAGAAACAGTTTTATATATTCTGCACATTTATCTTCTCTGCTAAGTTAACAAATGAAGAACAAAGCCAATTTGTCAAAAACCAAACGTTCATCCTTTCAAACGAAAAATAATCGAACAAAATTTAGCACGTCGAGTGTACAAATGCAAAGACAAATCAGATTAGGATCCGATCAGAAGCTGACAAGATAACATGAAGAAGTGAAGGCCCCGAGCCCAAACCCTATAGAGATCCATCTCAGCTATACTCATAAACCTTAAAAATGGTTACCAAACATTCACAAATAGTTCTACTAGGGCAATACCACACTTCCCTAGTCTACGACTATAAAGCCGTCCTCACTCCTAAAAATACAAATCCCGTCGCTCCGTATCATGATGGAGTCCGCAATGGAAGATACAGATTGGGTCAGGGCCCGACATGATCAGTTGGCCCTCCTAGATAAAAAGAGACTAACAGCAGTCTATTATTCATAATGCTATCAGGTAGAGCCGGCATCCTTGCAAAAACGGATGGTCTCGAGTTCCCCCTCCCCCTCAACGCAAATATGTTCAAGCTCTACTATGTCTGATTTATAGCAGCTTTTCTAAATTCTATGGTTAAATTTTAAATTTCTATAAAGACATCATTTTCTCACTAAAAATCCGGTGCAATTAGAGTGAAGTAGCATTTCCACTCCTTCTTTCAAGGCTTCAACCATAATTCCATTTCTCCTCTTATCTAAAAAGAGCGATGTAAAAAAAAGAAATTATCATTATCACGTCTATCCGATGATCAAAAGAAACACAAATCGCTACCCCCTTACACAAACAAAAAGGGGGATTCTACAAAAGATATCTCCTTCTTTCCTTTCTGAACTCTTCAGCCTCTCCTCATAATAGAAATGCTCACATTTATTCAAAGGCATCGGAACTTAGTCGAGAAGTCTGTGTCTTATCGAAGTTTAAAGTCTTGATCATTGTCAAAAAAAATATAAAATCCTGCATAGTTAAAACCTAAGAAGCAAAACTATGGAAAAAATGGAAAAGCCCAGCATGGTTAAAACCTGAAAGGGGACCTTGGCAAAACAAATGGGACAAATCTTGTGTAGTCAAAACCCGTGAGGGGGCTACAACAAAAATGGATCAATCCAGTACGGCTAAGACCTGAGAGGGAACCGTAGCAAAATCGGAACAAAAACTAAAGCCATCCGGCGTAATCATCACCCGAAGGGGAGTTACGGCAAAATGGATAAAGAAAAAGCCAACAAAACACACATACACGAGATCATTCTCTGGAATCAGCTAAACTAGCAGAACATGTCTGAGCAGCAATTAAGTCAGAACCGACGCCTGTACAACAATCGGCTTTCCGAAGGAACAGTTTCTTTGAGGATTTAGTTCAATTCATCCCAGCGGCCTGTCGCTTCATGTGTTAAAAATTACGAAATCATTTTCAAAGAAAGGATGAAGTTAGGTTTCCACCTTCAATTAATCGATCGGGCCTTATTCACAAAATTATTCGGGTTGATCAACTTAAATTGAGTATCAATATCCCTTATCAGAGAAGCATACGTGTCTGAGAATATATCTGCTTATTTGATATAGATTGAAAATAGTAGAACTGTGGTCATACATAAAAACAATACATTGACATTCTATAACTGAAAAGGAAACATAGAATGCAAACATGCTAACTACTGTAGGTCTCTCTGGGAGCACGTATCCAATAAGCCCAGCAAAGCCTGACAAACCTCTCTGTATCGGGTAGTCAACACGGTACCAGTCACGGTGCCTGATCTGTCCACGTCCAACAAACAGCGGAGCATCCGTACCAATATGTGCAGCTGAGCCATATCTGGATAATCACTCGGGAACAAATACTCCATAGAGTCAAAGCTAGATCGTAAGCCCTCTACATCCTGGAAATGAAACCCTCTCTCCCTATCCAAGCGACGACGAGCAGCACACAGCCTAACGTGTGATCTCCGGACTTCATCAAGCGATCTATTATACGATTCAATCAGGGTGTCAAAATCTTTCTGCAGTCGATCTCTCTCATCGCCAAGATCACAAATCCAGTCATAGGACTAATCAACTAACTGATCGAGATCCGCCAACTCGCGTAACAGCCTGTCGATCTCTTTTAGCTGAGTCTCATGCCACTAAGTTGCACGTTGCAATGAATCCTCTAAACCAGCTACTGTGCTGGACGAAGCTCTCACATCTGCAAGGTCTCGCTGCAAACTACCCGTAGCAACCTCCATACTCGATAACTACAGGGACAAGTGATCGACATCTCTCCGTAGAGAATCTCGCTCCCTAGTAACACAACGGGTCTGTCGGAGAGCCATATCCCTCTCACCAGTCATTTGTACATGCTGAGAATGTGAATATATCATCTCCAAGGTGTAGCTCGAAGTCTGCAATGCTAAATATGACGACCATTGCGGTAACAGAAAAGTATCCAAGTAAACCGGGAAGGTGGCCACTATGCCTGCCTGACGATCAATCTCCCCGGCAACCCAGTATAGATATGTCTCCGAAACACCAGGACTATCACTGGTCTGAATAGACGAAATCATAATCTGCTGAGCCCATAGAGCAGAAGCCTCTCCAATCAGCGGATGAGCCATATCATTAGCAAAATCAAAGTGGTATCTGCTACCATTAAAATGCGAAGAAGAAGCCAGTATATCCTGGTAAAGCCCGGACTGTCTAAGGACGCGGCATCCATAATACGGTACCACACCATACAACCCAACAACCGACAGAAAGGACAAACCTAGCCCGTGTACAGTCACTGCATGCTCCATGGCACTGAAAATGTCAATGTCCCAAACAATGGTGTCCGGTATAATGCTATCCAAAGCCACAATCCAAGCATCCAACTGCTGAGGGATGGATGTTAAATCAACAATCCGTTCAATCAAAAACGGCAAGGGTATATCAGAAAACCATTTAGGGTGGGATGAATGACTCTTGAACACATGGGCGACAAGCCAAACGTACAACAACTCAACTTCGCTACAGACGCGGGAATCATGAGACAGCAGATACAGGGTCAGTCCCCTAAACGTCTCCGCTAATATTGTTGGTATGATGGTCTGTCCCTCGATCACAACATCAACCCAGAAAACCACACGCAGATCCAGCTGCCCATCATATCTTGGGAAGAACAACCCCGCCAACAATACAAATGCAAAGGCACAGATACGTCTACGAGAACCTGCACCACTATCAGGCAGTCGGGCAAAGTCAGCCCCCCGTGGATCGTAGTAGTCCTCATCGCCAAATAGGCTCCACAGAAAAATGGGTCGCACAGTCGGAATCCCATCAATGTCATCAGAAATCAGCGAAGTCTTCTTCAGACCTATCAAAGCACAGAAAGCGGTGCTGGCATTCCGAGTAGGGAATATGCGGGCCACAGTCTCCAGGGAAGGCTACATCCTCAGAACAAATTGATACTCCTCCAATGTGGGAGTTCATCTCGTGATAGACAAAACGGAACAGACTCAGAGTCGGTATCCAATACCTCACAATAGCAAACTCCAAAAGGGAACTTCAAGAAAATAACTAAACTACTACAAAAGTCCCAATGCACTTCTCTGGAAATAATAAGACAATAAGAATCTACCACAATTTCTAAAATCATCTACAAGTACCAATATCTTCTTCACTAGGAGGCTCTAGCTCCTCAATCTCATCCAAGCATCCAATGACCCCCTGCCTTGTAGTGGACCGCTAACCCGAACCTATTTCCAAGCCAAAGACAAGGAAACAGAGTGTGAATATAATATTTTTAACTTTCAGAACACAAGAAATATTAGTGACAGTAATTCATGAATTATGAGCAGTTATGACTATCACTCCA
>NMUG010010798.1:0-10838 GCA_002855965.1 Monotropa hypopitys
GTAATAGCAAAAGTGAGCCCCACCCCTATCACATATGCAGAGTTGGGGATGGAGTGGGGGATGAGATCCACTCCATATCATAATTCCTTTTGTTTATAGGCTTTTTTCTGCTCCTATCCGGATAAGGTAAGCTAACCTATGAAGGGATGGCCCCAATTTAGCCCCACAAACCCTTTTTTTTTATAACTCAGGTGTCCGGGCCAGCTTAAGCGCACCACAACTAGTCCTGAGGGAACCAATCCCAGCGCCAGCTACTGGGGGTCCGCTTATAGCCAGAGCTTCGCTCTGTGCGGCTGGCCCAAAGGAGAGAATGTTTCCAAGAGGTTTCGATCCTGAGACCTAGAGGAGGAGCAAACTCCTAGGCCCCAGACAACGACCAACTCAGCCAACCCACAAGCCCTTAGAAACAAAATACTCATACCTATATAACTCCAACAAAAACAAAAAAACAATACCAACTTCATAACCAAAAAAATAATAGTGACTCAAACTACCAATTTATCACCAACAAAATAAAAAACAAAACGAAGTTCATAACCAAAACCATAATAGTGAACAAGTTCAAAACCAAAACCATAACAAGTGTGATGCATCATGGTGTTTAAGGAGTGGGATAAACAGAACCAATGTCGTTGATTCTGTAGAATACTAGTAAGGATCTCTTTTCTAAACCTGTTGATTTCGAAGAATACTAGATTAAAGGCTTTAAACAAATCATTTTTCTAAAAATACGAGTTGGATGAGACGAACAAGCATAGTTGAAGTGATTTTTTGATTCCAAGAAATTATAAAGACAAGAAAATAAACCTTATAGCCCATGAACAAATCAACCCAAAGAAAAAAATAAAACAAAAGACCCTAAAACAGGTCAGACTAAGCAAGAAAATGAAAAGATAAGCCCAAAATACAAATGGGTTGGCCCATCAATGTGTGGTGATCCAGAATGATGCCACATAGAAACAAGCGGTGCCGAGCTGAAATAGTCGAGCAGCAGATGACAGACGATCAGAACTTTCCTCTAGAATGAGAGCGCGAGAATAATGTCTTTCAATCTCCCCATTGGCCGAAAAGGATCATTTGGTTGAGACGATCACTCTTGTACAATTGGATTCCCCAAATGATGCTTGGCCGAACTCACGAGTCAAAAAGAACGGACTGTCTTCTAGCTGGCCGAGCTGAGGTAATCAGCTCGGGAAGTACTTCTTGCCACGTGTTGCCAGTGTGGCACCTTTTAAGATCTCTTCACCTATTCGTTCTCAATCAAAGTGCAAGTCGCAAAAGAAATTACAAACTATTGCTTAGTTCCAAAAACAAATAAAATAGAAAAAACTAAGCTAAAAAACTAAGAATTTCCACTTTCATCCATTTCATCTCTAAACAATATTGCTTCCATCTTTGGCTCATCAAGTGAAAGACTTTCAGTTTCCAACATTCCAGCACCCTCCATTGAATCAAACTCGTCTCCACATATGTCCCACAACTTCGTCTCCCCTTCGGTATAATGTGGAGTCCTCCTTGATAAGAGACGAGTATGTTGTCATTTTATTACGTCTCATGGAATGGATGAAAGAGTAGGTGCTCCAATTCCTCTCACAATATGAAGATGCGGATGGTTGTCCAAGTAACTTTAATGCCAAGGATTGGAGTAGAGGTGCAGAAGACTCATATGTGAACCACCATACCATAGCTCCATTACTCCTCTATAAACCATCGAGTCAGAGTCTTCAAAACTTTCCAAGCAACCTGAAAACTTTGCATACTCAGTAGTGACAACTTTCCTCTCCTCCGGATAAGGAAAGTACTTCAAATATTTTATTCTCGTCATTAAAACTTCTTCATCCCAATGAGGAGCAACCCGTTCATGATAAAATTCTTTATATGATTCACATCTTGGATCACAAGAGTAATCCAATGGCATTCAACAAATGCATATGCAGAACCCCGCTATCCTTCGCAACACATATATTTTTAGAGCAAGATTAAGTGTGTGCACTACACATGGTGTCCAAAATATCTTTGGGTATGCACTTTCAATTATTGATCTAGCAGCACTACAAACAAAAGCATTATCAGTAATCACTTGAACTACATTATCAGGTCCAATTTCATCAATCACTTCACCAATTAACTTGGCAATAAAGTACTTATCCTTTACTTCTCTCTCACAATTAACAGCTCTCATGAATATAGCTTCTCTATCCACTGTTGCCATAAAATTAATAAGAGACCTCCTTTCTGCATTAGACCATCCATCGGTGACAATACTTAAACCCTTCTCATTCCATGATTTTTAGTAGGCTCCAACAACCTTTCAATGTTTGCCCTTTTTTTTGGAGAAGCGTAGTTAGCAGCAAGTTATAACCGGGAGGGACATATCCAGGAATATTATTCTCGCAATAAAATTGAAATGCACGAACAAAATATAGATTCCTATCCAAATGGAAAGGCAAACCAGCAAAATAGAACATACGAGCAATCAAAAAATGTAAATGTTCATGTACTCCTAAATTCATTTCCTTCTCTATAAGGCTATTGCCTATTGCCTTACTTTTTCTTGGATCATATCCATCTAATCTAAATCCTCTAGTACTAATTTCATAAGACGGAGAAGGCAAAGGAACATTTTTCGGCTTAGCCATTTTTTTTATTTCCAGCTTCTTGATGTATTTTTCTTACTTCTGCAAGAATATCAGGCTTGGATTTCACAAAAGAACACACTCTAATTCCTTGATTCTTAGTTAGCAAAAAATGAGCTCGACCTCTAAAATATGACACTTGAAATTCAATGTTACATAAGTTGCACTTGAATTTGGTGTTTGTGTATCCTACGTCCCCTCTTTTACATATTTTGATTACGTAATTCTACAACGGAGGTGTTTCATCTTCATCTAATGAATATGAAAAAGAACTCGCACTTGCACTTGAACTCATAATACTTGACGAACTCATCCTGTGTCATTAAAGGAGGTAATTCAGAAAAAAATTAAGAGATTGAAAATTCTAACATGGGAAGATGAACGAATAAGACATTTAGTAGTATGGATAATGGAATTTGTAGTATGTTCTTATTGAACCACGTGAAACATAACATTTTGAATAATGGTTTCCAAATCCAAAGATAGAAATTTAGTAGCCTGGATAACACAGTTCTGCATGTAATTTACACAACAAATTTCGTCCTAAGCACCAGAATAAGGAGGTAATCACCGTGGTTCAATAAGAACATACTACAAAATTTGTAGTACAAATTCCATTTACCAAAGCACGAGGAAAGCAACAAAAAATACAAAACATATACAAATATATCTTCGCATTGTAGGTGAGGTGTGATCCAGATGAGGTATCAAAAAATATAAACATATATAAACATATACGAAACATATTAGTATACACATTGTGACCTTCGCACTGTGCCAGAGGATGTTGCAGTGGCGAGAGAGAGGAGATACGAGCACAATGGCGAGAGAGAGGAGAGAGAGATAGAGAGGAGAGGCGAGCACTGTCGGGAGAGACGACGCCGGATGTTGGCGGACGGTGACAGGCGATGGGAGCCAGACGCCGGCGGACGGTGATGGGCGATGGAACACACTAGGTTTTGATTTTGGAGAGAGAATGGTGAGATGGGCGTTCGGGGATATAACATATTCTTTTTATTTTATTTCCAAGTTACACAAAAACCCAAACATTATTTTCTATTTTCTGTGGAAAAGTTTTTTTACTTTCAATTTAACCTCAAACGTACCCATCCACGTAACCTCCTCGTACCCTCTCCGTACCCACAACATCCAAACGTACCCGGTAAGTTTAGAAAGTATCTGGTACGTATTTCGTCGTACCAGCGCCGTACCCATACTCGCACCGTACTCGGTACATGTACGCCTCCATTTTCGGAGTACCCTTGCTTCATAGAAGGTGAGTCTACTCAGCTCCCGTCCTGGGATATCCGACATGAATTCCAGCAGCATAATGTTTCTGCAATATCCGTTTGACTGACGAGATATTCATGATCTTCCGTGATCATTGCGTTTGTATTGCCCCTGGCCTCTTAGTCCGGTATAGTATGTCATGGTCCGGTAGACCAAGACATTTGGGCAACTTTCCTCGGATGCCTCCTGCATGTTTCCTGACTTTATAGGACGTGGTTCGGCATTCTTGTTCCATCGTATCAATTGACTTGGTTCTGACCGAACTGTCTTTTACATGCCTATGGTCCGTCCAACTATGATACAACTATCTCCCAGGCCTTAGTCCGACTAACCAGAATGTCACTATTCCAACTGTATTGGTCTGATACAGCTAGTACTACCATACTACCTGGCCCATGATTTGGCATTATACCAATGAGGTCCAAGTCATCCATCCATTGTTCTATTAGACCGCCTGTCCATCATGGGCCTGGCCCCCTTGGACCTGCTACCCAGCTCAAAGGTCTGACTTGGTTCGGTTATCACAATATTCCCTCAATTCTTTCGGAGCAAGTGAGCATGGAAGGATGCCCTCTCAGTTTGACCGACCCACTAACCCATCGGGTTCCGAAGCACTACCTGTTAAGGCCCTAGAAGTTGTGATGTCGTCCTGTTGGTTGTTCCGATCTACTAACACATCGGGTCCTGGAGCAACACCAAGAGTCACTCTGACATAATCATGATGCGTGGCGAAGAACCAACGGTCCTTGTCAAGCTTCTAGAAGCTTCTAGGCGCCACATGTATCTTTCCGGTTCGCTGGATGTATGCCCGCTTGGGATTACCGCCTACAATTTGGAATTTAAAACACTCATCGGGTGCTATAAACAGACTGAGAGGGGGGGAGAGCTCTTGTTTTCATTTCTCTCCCCTCCAGTTATAGTGCACTTCAAAACTTCACTGTTCACCAAGATTTGTCCAAGCTTTCCGACCATCTTCTACAACTTTTCGTCGCTCAAAACTCACTTATGTTGTTCTCCTCATTACCCTCTTTCGATTAATGGTAGTTTTGAAGTTTTTAGGCTTATATTCAAGGCCTAGATTGAGCTTTTAAGCTCTCGTGTGCACTGTAGTACTCTAGTGCACGCCCCATCACCATCGTATTGTAGCCCCACTGCCACTGTTCCTGGACAACCTTCAATTGCGCATTAGAGGGTTTAGCCTGGACCATCTTGGTTCCTGACCCCATTTTTTTGTTTGGTTAGGTGCCAAAGTCATGTCGGGCAAACGTAGCGGTGCAACGGAGGCCCACAATGACAGTCCTATAACGACTCGCCCCCGCCCTTCCCGACACTTCAAATCTACTCCTCTTAATACCTTCTCTATAATCTCGCAAATCATCAATATCCTTCCCCATCTTCCTAGCCGTCTCAACCAAATCCGTATATGATGACTCTTTATAACCCGTCAATCTAGTGGTTATGGGATGAATTAATCCACTCTTAAAACGCTGACACCCCTTAGCATTTGTATTCACTAAGTCTAAGGCATAACGCGATAGGGTAGTAAATTTGGCTTCATATTCAGTTACGAACATATTCCCTTGTTTTAATGAAATAAATTTCGTCTCTCGCTCAAATTGATAACTCTCGGGACAATACTGAGTATTAAATTCTTGAACAAACATGATCTAAGTAACTACTCCTCTCTCTACTGGAACCACTCCTGGTAACGGTGTTGTTCTTAATTGGCTAAAGGTTTTCCATCATGTCAAGGCTTTCCCTTTTGAACTAAAATATGCTAGTCTTACTTTTTGTTCGCTTGTCACCTCAAGTATGTCAAACACCCTCTCTAACCCTTTCAACCATGTTTTCGTTTCACTTGGATTTACCGTTTCCTCAAACTCTACGGGATACAATATCTTAAAGTGCTCATATAGGGTAATACCTGATTCTCTGGGTTCCCTATCACCCATAGAAACAGCATGATGTTCCATGTAAGTGGCCATAGCCACAATGAACCTATCCATATCTCCCACTGTTGGTGGGTTCCCTGGTGTCCTCGGTTGATTAACTTCGCATTCCCCCGATGCACTGGATGATCCCTCCTCTTGATGATTCATATTGTATTCCTGTAATCACAACATAAATAATCACCACAAACAAACGTTAACAATAAACGTTAGCGACCATCAAGGCCACTACTTGACTCACTAACATCCTATGATCGACTACAACTCTACCTTAGACACTCCTAAGAAACTGGGTATTCCCGAATAACTCGCCCAAACTTCCAATTGGAAGATACAGTATACTGACATTCTTTCAACTGGACCTAAGGGTAATTATTGGTTATGTACAATCTTCTCTGCTAACCATCCACACGTCGAGAATCTAAAAACCATGCTCTGATACCAAACTGCCACGTCCCGTTCTGACATGACATATTTAAATGTCTCACGGACACTGCAGTGTGAAATAACAGAAAATACAACCATGACAATTAATAATGTCATTGACCAACTAACAGAAGATTCAACATTATAAAACACTTTCTTTAAGTCTAGTTCACGAGTACTTGACATATTACAAACTTCTACCAAATCCCTACTAAAAAGATACATGACAAGAACAAGTAAAGCATATCCAAAAACTACCAAGGACTCCTCCAAAGCTCCAAGCCCGACATCATAGTGGACCTCCCAAAGCTACTCCAAAACCTGGATTTCTCAATGCATAACAAATACAGAAAATATAGGAGTGTGCAAGTTATAATAAACTTTGCAGATATCAGAAGTAGAAACAAAACAGAATAGCTACAACAAGCATCAATTGTATAAAGGCAACATGGATAGCTAAACTAATATAAAATAGAATAAGTGATGCCTCAATAGCCCAACTATACAGAATAGATAACCAGGTGATGTAACAAAGTCCAACCACCACAGAACAGAAATAAAAGTGATGCTACAACTATGCTTTCCATATATCTGTCTCCTAGAGACTCATCTTTCTACCGATTTTACGCATTCACTTTTTATTAAGTTTGGTCACCGCATGTCAACCTTAGCTCATTGGCAATGGTTTTTCTAACGTAGTCGAATCAACGACGTTAATTCACCCTAACCGAGTCGTCGTATTCCAACCACCGCAAATATGTCTACTTGCCAAAGGATATTTGTATCCATGTCCATCATGCCTGATTGCCTCATATCTAGCACTGGGCCGTAATTAGACCTTGTATATTAAGGTACACAACTTTCCCCACTTTTCTCAGATTTCTCCACTTAGCTTTCCCCAAATCACGCTTATATTTGAAGCAATGTTTCACATAAACCATAGAATCACATTCCTCCCTTCCTAAATATGCTCCTAACGTTTCTCCCAAATCACGTTCTAGTTCATAGATGACTCATGCTCAACGTGGTTCACAAATAAAAGTTACAACAAAAGAATGCCACAAGGTTTAAAATAACTATCACATATGTCTTTGTTGGATAAATGTACTTTGATCCTTCTTCTAAAACAAGTTCAAATGTCAATATCCATACAGATTGACATATTCAAATGAAATGGAAATGCTTATACAACTTGCTTCTCTTCATTTTTACTCATTCATTTTAACCCTTAAATCACCCCAAAGACCACCCTTAAAACCCGTATTTTGATCCTCAAAGCCCTTAATTAGATTCCCTTTAGTTAGGTTTTGTTCCCCCACATTCTGCCCAAAACTTCCTCAGATCGGTAGGCCACTGGTATGCCGTCCGACATACTGGTCGGCATGCCGGCCCACACATTTATCGAACATTTTCAAAGCCAAAACATTTTGGTCAATTTTTTCCCCAATCGGTACACCACCGGTATGCCGCCCGACATACTGGCCGGCACACCGATCTCCTACCGGTGATGAACAAAGAGCAAATCTGCGAAAATCTACTCGATCTTCTACGAACTCAAACTCAAATTCTAATCTGATTACACCTCCAAAACCAATAGTTTTTCATATACATCAACTACAAACAACTACAAACATAACCCGAAAGTCTATTTCACAAAATAACATGATTTGATTTGAGTGCATAATTCTTCTATGTGGTAGCCGGACCTTGGCCTTGAAGGATCGGATTTATCCCAGGGACTCGTACATTGTTTCGGACCCTAGGCATCCCACGACATCTCGAGTCGTTGGCTCACGGACCTTCGGTAGGTGCTTTATATCTGAAAGATTGGACTACATGTCCGATAGTCCCCTTCGGCAAAATGTAGCCGTTTCCGATGAGGTGCTCCGGGTAAAGTGGGCTTGCCGGACATGTGCCCCTAGATCTCTGGTTGCCACGTCGATCGGTAGAGCATCATGCACAATCCTTGTTGCAAGGACGTGGCTCCCGATCGACCGACTCTTTAGCGGAGGGGCCACCCTCCAGCAATGACCCAACACAGAGCGTCTCACCCGCCCGTTTTGCAGATCCCCCATCCGTACAACCGCACCGGCCCACCGACCGCACCGGCCCACCGACCGCACCGGCCCATTTGGCCCAACACGTGCAACATTCAAGGCCAGCGTCGCACGGGGGAGCCCACGACACGCGGTCCATGTGCCAATCTTGAGACCCAAGTCAACCTTCCCCTATAATTACCCCTCAATTGTACCGTTCACGGGATCTGATCCCCGGAGAGAACTGTCCGGCCCAATTAAGCTGTCTTTTGTCTTTTTCCTCAAACAAGAGACTAACTTAAGCTTCAGAGGCCACATCGGTCACAACCGATCGGTGGGCACTAACTTTTGTCTTGCAGGAGCCATGTAGGTGGAACCTTTTCTCTTATAGGTGACTCGCTCTGTCCGAAGCTCTTACCCTTTACCGTCCGGAACAAGCACAGAGGATTCGAAGAGTCCTCTGGATATCAGTCACCACATTTGGTGACTCTGTTGGGGACGACTACAATCATCTCCAAATCTTCAGTGGTATTTCCAGCATCTTTCAACCTTCTTGATCCATGGGAACTGAATTCCCACCCTTGGCAGTAAACATCGAGTTCTCTGGATTTCCTCCCCCTCCGCCGCCAGTAACGATCCCCTACCTGTCCGTGGGAATTTTCGACCCAACCGTCGGCCATGCCTTGGTCAGATCTAGCTCCGATATGACGACTATCATGGATAGAATGATGAGGGAAAAAATGCTGAAATACCCCTCCTAAAAGACTAGCTTGCCAAACTTAGCTACCCAGCCCCTCGAGCAACCTTCGCTACATCAAAATCCGAGGAGAGGAGTCAGCACAGACCCGGAAAGGAGAAGATTGGAGCAGACCCGCCGTGGCAGTCAGTCAGAGGGCACGAGGAAGACCTTGAGCTATAGGGGAACGGTGAGACCACTCCAAGCGCCCAGTCCTTAGCAGCGTTAGACGGGACGTTGTATGTATACGACTACGGGGTCGTAGTCCCTGTCCGACCGAAGCAGCATGACCGAGCCCCTCAGAGTCCAGAGAGGAGCCACTGGTGCAGGCACCAACACCACACCTCCTTCTCACCCTGCAGAGATTACAGAACCGAGCGTCGCCGGCATAGAAGGAGACGGACTCCGGAGAACCCACCGACAAATGCCCTCTGGAATGTGGATGCAAGGCTCGGGAAGCTCAGTGCCACTCCCTATTCTCGGACAATCGAATCGACAACAATCCCAACTAGGTTCCATCTGCCCAAATTTGCCAGGTATGAGCCCAAAACTGACGCTTATACTCATCTTATTTACTTCCTACAGGTTACGTCCAACTACACGGTCGATGAAGCCGTCATGTGTAAAGTCTTCCCCACAAGCCTAGAAACTCAAGGCTCTCTGTGGTTCAACAAGCTCCCAAGAAGATCCATCCAAAGCTTCAGGGATCTCGAGCGGGCATTCCTTGCTCGCTTCGTCACAAGAACCACCCAGAAAAAGGACGTCGGTGCCCTTATCAGTCTCCGGAAGCGCCAGGGGGAGTCCCTCCGGCAGTATGCCGACCACTACTAGGAACTTTACAACGAAATCCAGGACTGTGACCAGAGTATTGCGACCACCTCTTTCAAAATGGGACTTGAGACCGACATCTTTATCTTCCGGGAACTCATGATTAACCCTCCGGAGGATATGGAAGATATCATGCAGAGGGTGGACAAATTCTGTCAATTGGAAGATCTCCTAGTTGACCGCTCAGTCCAGCACTCATCCGGTCGTTCGCTTCAATCCCCCGGATCTGCTGCTCGTAGGCAAATCAATGTTGTGAAAACCAGGGAGGTCCGGAGGACAAAACCAGAGGACTATGTGACCGAGGTGACTGTTTTCACTGAGCCAGCCTACATAGTTCTCAAGCAAATCTGAGACATACTGTTCTACAGGCGTCCGGAGCAGAAAATGGGAACGGAGGCCAACTACATTGGGCAAGCCTTTTGCACCTATCATAAGGAGAAGGGGCACTACACCAGCGCCTGTCGGCCATTCAAGGCTTATATGGAACTCCTGGTCCATCAGGGGCACCTCGATCGGTGGATCGACAGAAAAAATACCCAGGAAAGCAACCCGGCAGTCCAAACCACCAAACGGAGCAGAGGAAAACATCCCCCTTATCCCGTAGATGGCTGACTAGGCTTCCGGATACTTGCATTCCCAAAAAGGGATACATAACTTGTTTTTCTGTTGGTTCATTTATCGAAATTATTTTTTTACTAACATCTATATTTTTATTGGTTCACAAGTCTTGGCAGGATCAAGGGATATCCCCCCAGGGAAGGAAGGGATCAATTTGAGGCAAACCCTCTCCGACACAAATGGAGAACTTAAGTGTGGTGCCTGTTGTCCGGAGGGTACCGCGGATCCCTCGGGTAGTGGCCGGACGACTGAAGGTGAATGCTTCGGTTGAATGCTTCGGGTACCTATAAGAGAAGGGGGTCAACCTGCTTGGCTCCTG